>JAJOOF010003290.1:0-34927 GCA_029582545.1 Solanum lignicaule | reverse complement strand
ATTCCATTTTTGTCCTGAATAAACTTACCACCATGATGAAAACGAGTTATAATAATGGTGTCCATAAGATTCCCTGAAACAAGGCGAAAGCCCCAAAATTTTCTAACATGTTATGAACAATAAGAAACAAAAAAACCCTAACTTTTTTCAGATATTAACAACACACCATCACATTAATACTAAAATGCAGTATATATCACGTTACAACAATAAAAATTACATAGAAATTAGGGAATGAACTTACCTCACACCCGTCAACTCGAAAATCGTGATTGAACTCCAAAATCGTCTACAATCTTCGATAATTCCTTCAACAAAACACTCGAAATCACTTCAAAATCTGAGAATTTTAGTTGTAAATGTCACTGAAAGAAGAACAATTGTTCGGGTTTTCTCGTCTAGCATCGGGTTAGAATTGTTTTGGGGGGAAATGAAGGGGCTTTAGTTTTTAGGTTTGAGGATTGAATATGTGGCGCTAACGTGTAATTGGATTGAAGTATGATTGGTTGGAATTTCCACGTGGGGAAGGTTGATCTCACGCGCACATCAGCCAAAAAATATTTGTTGAAGTTTGGTTCCACATCAGCCAACGATGTTTAAAAGGAACAAATTATGGATGGTTCAATGATTCAATAGGAAAATAGCATAGTTGAGGTACCTGAGGGGAAAAACTCAACAAGTTTAGGGATATGTTTATGTATTTGGCCTTTTTTTTTTACAATTTGTCTTTCCTCTCTCTCTTTCCTTCTTCTCATTTCTTTTTTGTCCGTCTTTCTCTTTTTCTCTTCTTTTTTTTCTTGTCAACCTTTCTCTCTTTCTTTTTAAAAATTAATTAATTATCCTAATTTAAAACTTAATTTTAGATTGGGTATTACGTATTACTATTCTTTAAATTAGAAGATTTTTAAAAAACAGATGCATATAGAATGCATTTCTAACACAATTCTAATACATTGACATATAAACTAATTTAGTGTTTGAAATTCAGGTATAATATATTTTGACATTGTTAATAAAAGAAAAAGATATAAACGATAATGTTAATACATTTTGAATTCAATATATTATACATATTATAAACTTATTTCAATGCACATGGTGAACATATCTAAAATATTTTTAATAAAATAATATATTTTAGCACCGTTAACAAGAGAAAAAAATATACAACAATTATAATACATTTTGAATTTAATATTTTATACATATTATACGCATGTTTCAATACATATGGTGAATATATAACTAAAACATGTTTAATACAAATGTATTATAAATATTATATGTGAATTTAAACATTTCGGTACTATTTAAATTAGTTTTTTTTTGCACAAACACGGAGTTTGGTTTTTATTTTCAGCATGAGCAAATCTTTTAAACAGAATTGCAATCTCCATTACATCCTAATAAACTAGTTCACAGAGTTTGTTTGCCATCATGGATGTCAAGAATGTTGTGTAGATAGATAAAATTTGCCAATTCATGACCACAACACATAAGAAAAGTAAGTTTCCTACATGCGGAGCTAATATAATAGACGAGGAGACAAATACTCATTATAAGGGCATATAAACACTACTACCGATGAGTGTGAAAATTATAGAGCATTTATCATCCTCTTCATCTCAGTTGACCTCCTTGGATCTGCTTCATCAATTGCTCTCTCAGTAAGAACATGCTTGATTCGGCACATTGACTTCCTTACCTTGGAAATACGCTCTGGATTAGGAAAACGCAGGTTTTGAGCATTGAGCATTTGACGTTGAGTCATCAACATGTTCTTCTCCTTCAAAAGAACATACCATAAATTAGTTTATATTGTTAAAAATGTATTATATTTGTTCTGGAATATCAACTATCGAATTCACAATAATGTGTCATATCAAATTCAAATTGTATTATAACAATCATTATATTTAATACAACTTTTCAGAGATTCACTTCTTCTTTTTCGGTAAGTCACCACAACTAGACCACTGATTGTTTATATTTAATACAATTTTGATACAACTTCAATAAAATTATTTAGAACTTCACCTAATATACAACTTTAATACAAATTTATATCAAATGGTTATTTAAGCTAAAGTTATGTCGTATATGGTAATAAAAAAAAAAAAGTAACACTCAAAACCGTAATTAATCAAATAAAAAATATTATTTATGTAAAAAATCCTTTTATAAATTTCAACTTTTGAAAAATTAATCAAATTCCCTTCAATAAAGTCATTGGAGTACAAATTTTGAATTCAACATGTAATAATTTTTTTCTTTTTATAATTAAGTTTAGCATATTGAAGTCATTAGTAGCAATAATATGCCTCATTTTATCGTCCATTAAATAAATTATGACTTATATTTTTTCCTCATGAATTTTATTTTGAATCGTTGAGTTAAGGTTCTTTGCATAAAGGTAATTTGAAGTAAAAGTAGCGGGGAGAGGATTCCATTAATATAAACTTAAGTTATTTGTATAAAATTGGATAGAGACCAAACCTGATAAGTTTTTAAATACTTAAAGGACTACAAATGATAATGTATATTTAAGGAACTAAAACCGATAAATGTATAATTAAGGGACCAAATCTGATAAGTTTTTGAATAGTTGAAGGATTGAATCTGACAAAAGTATAGTTAAGGGGTTATTTTAGACCTACTCCTATAGTTAAAGGACTATTTATGACATTTTCTCCCTAGATAGACACTATCAATCCGAGATCACTAAAGCTCTGTAGTTGACCATCTTCATATTTCCTCATAACATACATTTGGTAAATCCATCTTAGTAATATGAAGCTTTAAAGGTTCAACAAATCAAGAAACGAGACACATAACATTGAAAACTCCACATAAGGCCATAATCTTTTTGCTCAAGCATTTTACAAAGTAACATATTTTACTATAACCTACATTACTAAATGTGAAAATAAGTATAGTAAGCCTTTTAATAAAGTTTCTCTAGGATAAATTCTCTTGTAGGGAGAATCTCCACGATAATTCACCTTTATAAGATCCAACTTTAAGCAAGTTTTTGGAGCTCGAAGATTAATTCTCTAGCATTGTCTATTTCACATACTTTCAACCATCAGTAATGAAAAAGTTAGACTTTAGCATGTCAAACAAATCATTTTCATTTTCTTGGAAGAAAGAAATTTAAGAAGCCCCAAGACAAAACCATGAGAATCATAAAATTGAACTTGATAGTAACGCATCACTGAGAAAATTCAGTAAAAATAATTATCTCAAATAGTGGTGTTTACCGTCTTTCTATTATTCCATGTGTTAATTTCTTCTTTCTCTTAGTTCACCAAAGGAACAAAATACGTTGGATTAGCTATTTCTAGTGGATTTCCTAAAGCAAGTAAGATGGGGAGAGATCCAGAGAAACTTACAATGAAGTAATAATAGATTATTAAGCCCATAAAATGCACAAACTTCAATGGTAAAGGACACTATGGCTTGGGGTAACATAGAATTATAGAAGGAGGCTCAGTGTCGATGAGACTTTTCTTTGCGAAAACAATTTTCGGAGGATAAATTTATCAAAGAATTCTTAAATACATGAGCTATAAGACTTGTCAAAGCGTAAAAAAAGTCAGACCATCGGTGGCCCTTTAAAGTTGACATCAAATTTCACTTAGACACCTTAATTAAGTGATGTTCATTTTAGACACCTCATGTAGGATTTCGTTGTGTTGTTTTGACACTTTTTAACAATCAGCCAAAATATATAATGTATGTGTTATACTCGCGAATGACATGTGAAATAACGAATTAAATGACGACATTTGTCATTCGTATTCAAAATAATTATTAACTAATGAATTTTGAATAAAGATAAAAAAAATGACCATTGAGTCAATGACATAGTGGCATTTTTTCCAAATAATTTTCAAAAAAAGAGGTTTGACTAATTGAAAAAAATGCAGAAGCAGCCCACCCCACCACGCCACCCCTGCTTGATCGTCATCTCCCAAAAAGTGTTAAGATTTGGAAGAGGACAGTCATTTCTCTGCTCTCTTTTTTTGGTTTATTTTTTATTTTTTAAATTCTTTACTTTACAATAATTTGTGAGTTAAATATAATTTTCAATCACCATTTACTTTATTTCTTCAGATCTGAAAAATATTTTCACCCCTTTGTTCACCAGAAAAATGGTGATCCACCATCGCCACTATTCTCTTTCTCTCTCCCTCTTTTATTCTATTAAATCGTATTTTATCTAAAATTAAAATTATCAAATTTTTCAATATTTAAATCTTGAAATGGGCCTGTTCCTAAATTTCTAATGGATTTGAATAAAAAAGTCAAACCTCCATTGAAGGAGTTTAAGCTTGAAAAGTGGTGGGAGGTGGTGACTTGAGAAATGAAGAAGAAGAGAAAATAAAAAAATAAAAAAAGAGGCTAAATTTAGACTTTCACGCGCCATTGTTGAGTGTATCATACTCAATTATGTCATCAAAAAGTGTTGAAATGACATAGTAAAACCCTACCTGAGGTGTCTGAAATTAATATTGTTCAGTTAATGTGTTTAAGTGAAACTTGGTCCCAATTTTAAGGGGCTACCGATGGGTTTGGCCCGTAAAAAAAGTCTAATCCATCGATGACCCCTTAAAGTTGGTACTATATTTCACTTAGACACCTTAAATGAGCGTTGTTCATTTTAAACACCTAACGTAAGGTACCGCTGGGTCATTTTAACACTTTTTGCACAGCTGGCATCTGCTTGCTTTTCACTCATCCAAGGTGCGTAAACATATTTTTTTTCATCTGATGTGGCATCCAACTAAGCTTTTAACGGTAATATTACTCCATTTCATTTATTTATAACCTTTCTTCTTCAATTGTACCCCAAGTAAGAACAAAATTTCTCCCTTCTTCTCCAATTTCTCTCTTGTTCATCCATCATTTCTTTAATTCTTTCATGTCGAGCTTCTCCAATTTTTTCATGGTATCTATGGATGAAGGTTGATATTGTAGATTTGGTAATGAAGCATTATTAAAGACTGTGGATCCAATTAAATCCAGGGCATAGATTATTTACTTGTAGAATTTCCAAGGTAAAATTCTTTCTTTATTTTCTTTAAGTCAATTAGATGATTAATTGTTGGCATCTAATTATTTTTTTATTGGTTTTATAGAAAATGGGTGGCTGTGACTATTTTCATTGGTATGAAGATTGACACCCTCCTCAAGCAAACATGATGATGTGGGGTTTGTTGAAGAAAGTCAAGGCTTTAGATGAAAAAATAAATCGAGCAAGAAATATATTTATTGTTGGTGTCATTGCTACTGGATTTGGTGATGTTTGGAATATGGACATTGAAGCCTAATTGCCAGTGTTTTTGAGGTCTAGTAGTATTTACCGTTAGTGTTCGGCCTAGTAATATTTTTGATGTTGTTGTTGCTGTAAATTTCTGATGTAAATGTGCATTTTGGATGAAATGAAATTCTATGTTATTATAGCAGTAAAGTTGTTGTTTTGGCAACATACAAGTCATAAATTCACTCTCACAATGTAATATCAAAAGCAAATTCATCACAATTTGTCCTAAGCTCTGAATCTCTGAACATGTATTATTTGCACGGATTCAACATATTATAAATGTCCATTTTATTCCGAGATCATTAATCATGACTTTCAAGTTTATGAATGACGTTTTCACTAATGGGTTCATTCAAATTCTCTGAGATTTCATCCCCGAATGAATTTTGCGGTATCGAAACATTCTTTAAATTAATAATTTTAATTTATCGATTAAATAATACTTCTACTTAATAATAATATTTCATGATCTCACGTATATTAATTTAATGAGATGTTACTGTACATCCCAATTACGAACCAAACATTAATCTATACAGCCAAAATAAACACTATAATTCGCATGTGGGTATTGATTAGTGATCGGACATAAAAATCGAGAATTTTGTGATATATATATATATATATATATTTGATTTTATTTACTTGTGGGATTTATATTTCCATGACATAAAAAAAAATTATTTTGTTATTTCTAAATTTTTTTTTAATGATAAATTTAATTGAGTAATTTTATTGATACAAAAATCTAACTTAAGTGAATTTATTGATATAGAATAAAATTCAATAACCTTAGTAGATAATAAATAAATGTGAGAATACTATCACTAGAACAAACCACACAAATAGATGTGATCTATGCATAGTCATTTCAGATCTACGCAATTTGAAGATAGTTGTTATAAAATTAATACACTATAACCTAATTCTGAAAATTGAGATCTCAACCATATGAAACAAGAAATAGGAAATTGGAGGTTTACATATCTTCCTTGTATAAAAAAAAAGTCATTAATCAAGTAAATTGATGATTTCTGAGTTTCTTTTTCTTTTTGTTGGAGGGAGGGGTTTGTGGCCTTTGATATTGAATGAAATAATGTGTAAATTAAAAATAAGGTGGTGAGGTAGGGGAAGATTACATAGCAGTCAACAAAATGAGAATTTAAGAAACATTAGTCTATCAATTCATAAACAATGGATGCATTAAAAGAAAGTTGTGTCTGACATAATTGAAAAATAAAAAGAGTAAGTTGCTTAAGTAGTAATGAATCCATTCTCTATCATCCATGATGGAGAATGAATCTACTTGCTAGTTTACTACAATCCAAACATATTATATATAAAATATCAAATTACAGAGAAATGAAGATGACCTGAGTCCTAACCATGGTTGACACTCTAGTTGAAGAAGTACCCAAGAGACCCCAAAATATCTCCCTAGGGTAACCAACTTCACATGCATTGGAACTCCATTACCATTTAATGGAGTGGACTTCCTTATGATAAAAACATTTACCAAACAAAATCAATAGTATCCCTCCTATGTTTAAAGTAAAAGGGGGTTAAAATTACCCAATTCTAGCCCCCACCCCACACTTTTTACAACATTACAAGAAAAACATCAACAGTTTGTTCAGATAATCCCTCTTATCCTCAAGAGAGATTGCTGGCTTGTTAGATACAAAGAAAATTTTAAAAAGATTTTCAAAAGGTAAATTGATCCTAGCTAGTCTAAGTTGTAAAATCCTAAGACTAGTTAATAGTTAGAAGTAACAAAAACTTGGGACATCATCCTCATGCCCATGATTTCACAAAACTTTTATAACATCTACAAGTTATATGTAAAGCTTAAGTTGGAGGGACTAACCATTTCAAGATCCACATTAAAGTGAAGTTGAAAGGACTACAAGTTGGAATGTTGTTGAAATTTACATCAACTCTTTTTTTTTTCAAAACTAAAACTAACTTGGGACATTTTAGTTGAGCCCTTGAGGGGCAAAATCTTCTTTAGCCTTTCCAATTAGGCCAAGTTTTTAGAGATAAAAAAAATATGATGATCAACTAAGCTGTTTTGATAGCTTGAGATGATAATGATGACGACGATGATGATGCATATGCAATGCTTTGTTTCTCTTGAAGGAGCCTTTCCTTACAAGAGAAGAAATGGAAATGTGGAGATTGATTAAATTTTACTCCACACCCTATGTGGAGAAGCCCTTGTTCCATACGCGGGCTTCCTTCCATTAATTGAGAAAGAGAAAGATGCAAGAGAACCATGGTTAGGCCAAAGATCCTTCACGGAGGGAGGCATTTTATAGATCAATGTTGTATCGATCTCTCTTGACAATTATACCATCTCTCTTAATGATGAGGAATTGGTGCACGCAGAGTCATTGTCACGCCTGTGGCACAGCAAAACAAACTGTCAAAAGATATTAGTACCTACTCTCCTTAATTCCCATGATCGGTTATAATATAGATTGATTAATTAATACACAAACCTGAATGCAGCGCAGGTGAGGGAGCTAGGGAAATTGGGGTACCATAATGCTGTGTTGGGTAACCAGGGCCAGCAGCAGCAGCAGCAGAATAGGGGAAGAGATGGTGTGGGTATTGAACACCATAGCCCTGGCTGGGTGTGTAGCAGCCATTGCCATTTCCTTCACCAAAATTCATGTATGGGTAAAATGCAGCAGCTGCACTTGATAACACACCACTAGCAGTAGCTGCACTCCCATACACTCCATATTGACTATTTCCTCCTCCATACACACTATAGTAACCCTGCACAAATTCAAACAACATGAATTTAGTTTTGGTTTCAAATCTGCAAAATCTTTCACCTTAATTAAACCCACTGAAACTCAATTTTTAAACTCATTTCTCATTGGATCAATAAGTGTAATACAACCATCTCCCAAGTTATTATGCCTTCTATAAAAATAAAATAAAATTAAAAAAAAAACAAAAAACGTGTGCTTAGGGTGAAGATATTGTTTGTACCATATGAAAGGTTATAGAAAAGAACAATTAGTTGCTACTATTGTTGAATTAGTAAATCTTTACAAAATTATGTGTATTTAAAAATTTGTAGCCATAAACATTTATCTATAAAAAAAAAAGACAAAGATATGTGATTTGTCCATGTTGCATCTTAGTGATATTCTGATATCTTGTTTATGAACTATGATTTGCTCATTAGGTTAGATGGTATAAGAATTCAGAAATTTTGATAGTTTTCACAACTTGTGAAGTTGTGAATTTTCATGTTTGTGAGAAACAATACAAGATTTTCAAAATTGCTGGCTTAAGATAACAAAATTTAAAAATATGTCAATATTTCTTCCGTTCATTTTTAATTACCTATCACATTTGGAATTGACACAACAATTAAAAAATAAAAATTGACATGACTATTTTACCATACTATCTCTATTATTTAATGATTAATATTAGGTCATGAAAAATGATTTGAAGAGTAAGTAATTAATGTTACGGGCAAAACATAATTATTTCTTTTACTTTTTCTTGATATGTTAAAAATGACGAATAAAAGAAAAAATATATTTTTAAAATAATGAACAAGTAAAAATAAAAATAATAAAAAATAATAATAAAAAATAAAAATAAAATATATATATATTTTAAAAATCTATGTCAAAATAAATAAATAAAATAAGCAAATTAAAAAAGAGAAAATATTTGTTTAGAGTGAAAAATTAACAAAAGTTTTATTAACGTGCTAGACAATAAAGTAGGAAATTTGATGGCACAAAAGAGAAGTTGAAGATTCATGCTCTCTTCTTTAATGAGTAGGAGGTCAACAATCAGCTTTTGACTAAATCAGCATGTGTTCCTGCTTTGGAATTCGTGCATTACAAATACTCCTCCACTTCCAATTTTTTTCAAGAGAAAAAGGTAAAAATGACCTTAAACTATGTTAAAAAAATAAAAATATTCTTATCATCAATATTTGTTCAATGATTTACCCTCCTATAAATATTAAAAACTTCTTCAAAATCGCAAATTTCAGATATTTTTCTCTTTTTTAAATTTTGTATCAAATCAAACTAGCATCATATAAATGCGAGTAATAATTAATCTTTTTATCTTTTCAATAAATTGATTGTTTAAATCAAATTTGTAACTTAATATGTTAGTATTGATTTATATAAATTGATGAAACCCCACCATCACAATTTTCATTTGAAAATATCAATATCCCCTTAAATCATGGACTAAAAGGAAAAAGGTCAAAAAGCTAGGCAGCATCATGGAGCAACAATATTCAATTAGTAGTGAAGAACGAGACACTACTTAGCTTTCTGTCTTCTAATTTTGTTACTATTTCTCTGGTATTAAGAGTAAATTTTGTGTTAAAATACAATAAAAATGGTATATTTGAAACCAAAAATATAAAAAAGAGTATATTTAAATTATTTTTAATAGTAGAGGCCAGAGGGATGTTACTTAACCTTTTTCCATTTTTATATTTAAGGAACTATGTTACTTGACTTAAATAAATACTAAATTTAATTTTAAAAACAAAACATTAAAATTAAAATTAAATTATTCTAATTAACCTTATACATCTATGATTGATTTTTTAATTTCCTTTTTTATTCTACATTATATTTTCTATCTTTTAATAGTTTAATCAAAGTTACTTAATAGTATGTTCTTTATCTATATTATCCTTTTTAAATTATGTGATTTTTCCTTTTTACCGAATTATGTGAGTTTTTTTTAAAAAAAAATGCATATTAAATTAATTGAAATATAATTTTTGTGGGATTTTTATTAAATATTTAAATTCAAATATGAAAAATCATCGACGTAAAGGTAAAAAATTACACTACCTAAGATAAGATTAAGCTTAATTTCATAATTTCAAGGCAATTTTATCCAATTTTAAAAAATTAAATATATTCAGAATTTTGGCAGGATAAACTCATTAATTAGTTGTATATCAAAAGAAAGAATTTTTACCAACTTTTTATGCATTGGAAAAGATAAAAGTATCACTGATTTGTAGAAAGAAAACGAAATTCAAAATTTACATTTTAATTTTTCATGAAGGGCATAATTGGCAAAAAAAAAAAAAGTAGGAAGTATCGTAATACCCCCATCGACCACGTGAATTGTCTTAAATGTCCCCATTCTGTCCTCAATCATTTTACCCAAAAATTATTTTTCTATTTTTATACTCTGTCCCAATGCAAAATTGAAATTTTCGGAGTAAACTCAAAAAATTATTTAAATTTCTTTAATATCTAGTAAGTATTTAAAGTTATTAATTATTATAATTTACAGTTTTTTAACGTAGTTTTCAATAATAAAACTTTATTTCAAAAAATTAAAACCTCTCGATCTGAATTCACGATCAAAGTTTAGAAATTTAAATCTCAAAATTTCAAATATATCAATATAAATTGAGATAGAGGAAGAAGACACATCTTTTTAGTATATTAAAAAATATTTAAATACTTTTTTAACATAAACTTTTCATTTCATATATTAAATAACAACAAAAAAAATTTTAAAAAAATAAATAACAAACTTTCATAATTATAATAATGTGAGTAATATGTTAATAGTATTAAATTTTAAATATATTTTCTGTATGAAGAAAAATTTTCTTCTTCCATTTTGTGTCTAATGAAATAGGAGTATTTAACAAAGAGATGCATAATTAATGTAGTTGAAGAGTAGAATAAATGAAAGATAAAAGAGTGATAGGGACTAAAAAAGTAAAGAAGATAAAAGGGTACAAACCGTAGGGTATGTGTAATCTGGCGAGTAGGGAGAGTACCTGACAGTTTGTCACAAGAAAAACAAACATAAAAGCATTAGAATGTGAAACTTGATACGGAAGTTTTCTTAGGCATTATACCTAAAATGACCGAGTCTAGACATGTTCAAAATTTATATATCACGTTAATATTAGGTATTAAAAAGACTCAAAATTAAAGTATTTAGTTATTAAATGAGGCCAAATTAAAGTGTGAGTTTGTAGAAGAAGCATGCATGATGATGAGCTGTGGACATTATTATTATGAATGAAAAAAATGGTGCATATATTATAAGCATGCGTGGATAGTGTAATGAGGTATTGTTGGAATGAGTTGGCAGATGCACATGAGTACGTACAGTAATAAAATAAAATAGAGTTGTAAAAGTGTGATACCCATAAAGATTGTAAGGTATCCCTTGTTGGATAGCATAATGAGGGAAGGTTGTTGCTGAAGGAAAAGCTGTTGCTGTTTGAAACCCTCCATGAAAACCACTCATCACCCGTAAGTTCCTGCCTCCTCCTCCTGTAATTTCTTAATATTATTTTCTTTAATAAAAATAAAATAGTAAATTCATTACGTCAATTATTATTTTCTTACTCGATGTATCAAGTAAAGAAATGAACAAGAGTAAAAGCAAAAGGTGTACATTTATTACACAGAAAAATGAGCTGTCATGCTTTCCTAAAACATCACATGCTATGCCTATAGGCAATACTGGTGGTGCTAAAGCAAAGAGCATCATAAAGTGGACTCGCACACAAACAATGCCTTTATTACCATCATGTTTTTGACTAAAAATATATCTTCCCACTAGCAAAAATGGTTTAAAACAATTCTTAATCCAAAATATATGGATCAACATATTTTTAATTCTTCACTTTACATAAAATATAAAAAAAATTGACATTATAAATGTAGTCATTAAAAATAGTCATATTAATCTTCAATATGTTTTTGCTCAAACCTTAATTCACAACTAAGAGCACTACTTGTCCCGGCCGGACTTAAAATGTGTAGGGCAAAAATGGTGTTATTTTGTATAGCTGAAGAGGAAAATTAGACTATTTTACAAGTTGGACATTATTTTTAGCATGAGATTATTTTTGAATAGTTCATCAAGAATATTCATGGTGCGTGAAAAAAGAAGTGATTACGCAAGATTTGAATATCCAAAAAAAATTTGAATCACAAAGAAAGCAGAAAGTAGAGTATGTGTGGTGAAATAATAAATTAGGTAAATATATTCCAGTAATAAGGATGTGATACCATGTTTAGGGGTAGTTGGTTTAGATCTTTGAACTCCCATGGAAGCAAGATTGCAGTTAGCTCTTCTTCCATCAATAACAGGAGCAGCATCAACACAAGCCCTCATCGCTGCTTCTGCCTCACGAAATGTTACCTGTATTGCGAAATTAATTAAGATAATTGAAACATATATATATATATATATATATATGAAAAAGAAATAATAATTAATTATCATACAAATCCATAGCCTTTGGATCTTCCAGTAGCCTTATCAGTGATAACAACAGCTTCTAAGATATCACCAAATTGTTCAAAATATTTCTTCATGGTTTCCTTTTGAGTCTCCCAAGCTAAACCCCCAACAAACACCTTTGTATACGTTGTGTCCCCGAATTGACCTGATGGAGTCATCTTTGATCTATAACTGGTTATGGATCTAGGCCTAGCTGATTGATATTACAAAGGGAAGGATCTCAATTAGGTCAGAGATAGGAAGGAGGGAGGGAAAAAAAAAGAAAGAGAGAGGAAAATAGGAGGGAAGAGAAAGCAAAAGATAATAATAGTAGAAAAAGGGAGTTGCATAATACGACATCAAATTATAAACAATGCTTGTATCTCCTAACTGCTTTACACACTGGCATCTTCAACTATCTTCACGCGCTTTACTTCCCCGCCAACCCTTTTCAATCTCCACATACTAAGGACCGTTTGGCTCCAAAAATAAATACTTGGAAAATTTATAAAGTGACGTTTGACCTTATAACTTGGGCCAAGTTCTAGTATTTGGAATTTAAAAAAAATTCAAAAATTATCCAAAACTTTTATATTTTATAAAAATATTCATCATTTATTAGTTCAAACTAAGGACACATTTGGTCATAGATTTTTCAAGTAAAATTTGGATTTTAAAAAATTCTAATTCTACACCAAACTTTTATCTTTTACAAAAACACTCTTTATAGTACTTGTTTGCGCTGTAATACATAATTTCTTACGAGAACACCAAAGTAGTGATGAAATATTCAATGAATATGAAAGTGATGATATGATTGTTGATGAAAATGATGAACAATCGACTTAGGGTAATAAAGTCATGTGTTTTGTCTACTTTACGATGTATGAAATGATGTTTGTTGGACTCAATATGAACTACTACATTGCTCTAGTGTCATGGACACTACCTGTTATTTGTTGCAACAAAGATCCAATTGACTTGTAATACAAACTTATGGTTAGTTTTGATAATTTTTAAAACATATGGGTATACATCATATTTCCTAAAAATGTGAAATATATTTCTCAAATACTATGGCCAAACACATGGTGAAATTTCACTCAAATTATATTTTCCAAAAATATTTAAAAATTTATGGTCAAACGCTAGCTAATATTTATTTACCATATCTATCTATTACTCATAATAAATAACTAAACTGCTCATCTATCTATTTTGAGTGACAAAATTGAGAAAAAACAACAATTTATTTTTAATAGGTTATAATCATAATCAAATCAATGACAAGTTTGAATATGCGATTAATGTATGATCTTGCCTATATTGTTATTTTGTTGTTGTTGATTGTTATCAATTATGTTATAAGGTTTTTTTTTTTTAACGAAACATATTCATTATAAATGATAGAGAAAATGGTCTAACCCCCCCCCCCCAAACCTATACCTGAAATCTCAACTACACACTCCAACTTCACGAGCGTCCTATTACCTACCTGAACTTTATATTTCTCTATTTTCTACACACCTAAGTGTTGACCTGACATGGGAGGTGTTCTCACCTCCTCTAGGCACGTTAGAAGGTGAATTTTGACGAAAATTTCCTCTTTCTCCAACGGTCATCTTCCCCACCCTTAAATAAATCATTGCTTCTTCTTCCCCACCATTACCCTTGTTCCTTTTATTAAAAAAATTCACGATTTCCTCTCAAAAATAAGTAAGGTTTAGCTGTTTATGTTCATTCCTACTTCAAATCTTGAATTTAGGGTTTGTATTCTGCTCTAATTTCTTATTTAGGTCTCTAATTTGAATTTTGAATTTTCTCAAAATTCATCAAAAATGACAAATGAAAACTTGAATAAGTTTTGTATGGATGAATCAGACCCAATGCTCAACGTTGTAGTGAGATGCAAACATGGAATTTTGCTGAATTTGCAAACGTCTTGGTCGAAATTAAATCCGGGAAGAAGATTTTGGTCTTGCTCATGCTATGGTGTATGTGTTTTTCCTTGTATTCTTGCCACACTTTATATTGAACGATGCTAATGTACTATTTTTGGATCATTTTCAGTCTAAAAATTACAATGTTTTCGATAGAGGGACAAAGAAGTAGTGGAGCCAAGATCAAGTATATCCTTTCAAGATTGGTGAACAAAATCAATGAGTTGGAGCAAGAATTATGTATTACACAGGTTCATATTGACAACTTGAGGAACTCTAATTTGTTATTGGAGAGGAGACTCAATAGAAGGTGGAAATGGTGTAGGTTCAATAGGAAGATAATTTTGTGTATTTTGATTTGTGTTGTTGCTATGTTCATTAGAAACCAATCTATTCAAGGGTAGTATTTGATTTAGATTTCTCTTTGATTTGTATTGTTGCTATGTTTAATTAGAATTGTCAATATATGTGATTTGTATTGGTCTTGTATTAATATGCAGCACTTCATCTGTAAACTGAACAACCAACAACCTAGTCATCCATTCATACTTCAACATAGACAACACAACACCATTTGTAAAACACATAACCAACACAACATTATTTGTATAGTCAATTGAACCAACACAACACCATATGTAAACACACCTGATTAGCCAATACAATTCGATAGATAACACAACAACATTTCATAACACAACATCACCATTCATTCATAAGTCCTCACATAAAGCAGAATTTACCAAAATAAAGTCATATTCATAAGACCTCACATAAGGCATAGTTTACCAAAATAATAACATATTCAAAAGTCCTCATAAGGCAAAATTTACCAACAAACAAAATCCAAAATAGTAGGCCTTTAATATAGCATGTCTCGACTAACTTAAAATTGCTTAAATACATCAACATTACTACAATTTTCATGGCATTTTTTATTGTGAAGAAGTTTGACTTGGATTATTTGAACTACTTCCCATTGTCTTCTTTCTTTTCTTCTCTCTAAGCTCATGAAGTTTGCTTGTTGAGATTGTTGCTTTACCAATATCACCAATTACATCAGATGCTCTTGTCACTTTTGCTTGTCCAGTAGAGTAGATCTTACTACTTGGCATGTCATGCTATAGTAAAATTAGGATTATAATTCAATATTTAAGCTGTTTAAATAAATAAAATTATAATTATAATTCAATAGTTAAGTTGTTAAGATATATGAAAGACTTATATTCATGACTTTGAAGCCATTTGTAGCTTGGAGCACACTCATTCCCATGACTCTTGGTCTTTTCTCTGGAGATATGTTTTCCCTGCCCCTACCTCTTCCTCTTTTAGTAGTACCAGCTACTGAAGATGATGCATGATATGTAGAAGGATTAGAAGAGGATGCAGGAAAATAAGTAGGTGTAGTAGGTAGGGGAGGTGCACTAGGTGCTACTGATGATGTTTTTTTTTTGTCTTCTTCTTCCTCTTTTTAGTGGAGGCTCATCTTCTGATGGTGCTGATGGAGTTTTCTATACATATAAGAAAAATAGTAAGTCATAAATTAAGAAAAAGTAAAACAAGTTCAAATATTACCTTTGGTTTGCCTCTTCCCCTGCCTGAACCTGTTGGTTCTGCCCTTACTGATGCAGTAGGTGATGGTGCGCTATGTCTTGTTGATGACTCAACACCTTCTCTTTGATGACACCCTCTCTTTGAGGACACCCTCTCTTGTTATTCCCTGTGACATGGCATATATTGCATGTCATTGCAAGTTCAGTCCTAGGAAGCTTCTCAGATTTCTTAGTTTCTCCGGCTTCTTTCCTTCTAGCCTTAAGTGGCCTACCAGGCATGTTTGTGATTTCTGGTGGCTCCATAGTGGGGTTTGTAGAAAATGGAGACATCTCCATGTTTGTGAGTGGTTCAATAACATTGGCATAAGTCCTCAAGTAAGTTTCTTTACTGTGAAAGCTGTCTATACAGTCATAAAGAGAACTTCTTAAAGTATAATGCAGCCACATCATGTGCACATGGTATGCCCCTTAACTGCCACAACCTACAACTACAAGTTCTCCTAGCAATATCCACTTTGTGTTGACAAAGCCCTTCTCTCACTTCAAATCCAGCAACTCCATTAAACTCAATGGTACAGTCCATAGACCTACTAATGTTCTCCTCTAAAACCTTCAGAGCCATTGGAGAGAAATTACACTTTCAAGTACTTGAGAACTCCCTTAAATTGGCTATTCTTGTCATCATCTTCACTCTTATTTATTCAAGCATAGTAATGATGGTCTTGTGTCTAGCAGCCAAGATCCAGCCAAGACATGTTGTTGTCTACAGAGTCACACTTCACTTCAGTATTGAAGTAAACTTTGCACCAATTATTAATGTTGTAGTACATTAACTTATCCATCATTCTTTCTGGACCTAACAACTTCATTTTCTCTATATTTTTCCTTAATTGAGACTCAAAGGTACTCTTAGCTACTCCCAAAATTATTTTCTTCTTTAAAGACTCCTCCAATCCTTAGCCTAGTTAGCTAATATGTGCCTAGCACACATTCTATGCTCACACTTAGGTAATACATATGTAATTGCTGCAGACAGTCTCGCAATAGATGATAATTAGGTCACAATTACATATATAAATTGAAACTTACAAAATAAGTTCACATACCTTTTGCGTATCCGTAATCAAGGTGAGACCTTCACCTTCTTTAAGTCCCAGATCATCCATTATGCACTTGAAAAACACGGTCCATGTGCTTTTGTTCTCCGTTTCAACTACTGCCCAAGCAAATGGCAGCATCTGATTGTTACCATCCTTGGCCACAACAACTAACAGTTGACCTTTAAAACACCTTTAAGGAAACAACCATCTAAGCCTATGCACTTCCTACAATGTATCCATGCCTTCCTTAAAGCTTCAAAACAGATGTAAAAACTCTGAAATATTGATTTGCCTTCTGCATCAGGTTCACCAACTTTTACAACACAACTGGTCCTGGATTGGTCCTCAACAATTCATCCTTGTAGTCAAGTATTCTTCCAAATTTCATAACATGATCACCCATTATATCTTTCAACACTTTAGCTCTTGCTCTTCTCACAGTAGTCTTGCCAACATAAAGTTTAAACTTTTTCCTAATCATCTCCTGCAACTTGAAGACTCTTATGTTTGGTTGCTCAGTTATTCTTTCTCTGAAGGCTTCAGATAAAAACTTTGCATTGCACAAATAATTTTTAGTTGTCTTGTTGACGTAAGCTTTGGATTGTAAGTTTTTATCATGAAATTATTTGTTGACTTGTCAAGACATCCATACAAAAGCCATGGACAACCATCTTTACATCTAACTCTAACTTTCTTTGGCTCATTTACCCATTTCTCCACCTGAACCCTCCTTCTAACTGCATATTTAGTTACTGCTTCTCTAAATTCTTTCACATCTTTAAACAACATACCCAACTACCACACAACTTTCTTTGCAGTAGGATCATAAATGATTTTTTTGTTGTTGTCCTCCTCTTTCTTGACAACTTTACCCTTTTTGCTATACCAGATTCATGTTCATCATCATCACAACACTCATCTTCATCTAACTCAAAACTATCCTCATCAGAACTTGCAAAGTAAGGCTCATCACCTCCTAGTCTTCCTTCATGACTTATTTTACCTGTTCCAGTTTCATCAAAACCTAAATCTGGTCCAGCTTCACCTACGGGTACCTCTTCATTGTCAGCTAGTACTATTTTCGTTCTTTTCCTCCTTTGAAAACTTCTCTTTTCAGCCCTCAACTCGCAAACCTTCTCATGTACATCACTACCATACTCTTCCTCCTCATCATTTCCAACTAATTCAGCTTCAGACTCAACACAATCCTCAGTTGAGTAATCAGAATCCTCTACCTCTTCTTCTGAGAAATCAGGTCCAGCAGGACTAACATTTATATCATCATCTCCTACAACATCTGCAGTAGCACCATCTGTAGTAGCACCCTCTACACTATTGAAAGGAGGTGTGGTAATGAAAAGAGGTGAGGTTGAAAACGTAGCAAAATAATCCTCACTGTTTAAATGGTCTTCACCTACCCCAAAGTTAAAGTTTTCACTCTCAGTAGGCCTTGTATTAAAAGCTGAACCAGATTCTCCCATATCCACATGACTACCATTTTCTATTAGCATGGGCCCCACAATTGCCTCATCAACCAAATGCTTAACAAATACCTCCACTACATCCCCATCTCTCAAGGAACACATCATGTCTAAAATATCCTTAGCATTATCAACATCTACCAAAATTCCATTGTTAGGTGGTTTAATACTAAAGGTGCAAGTTGTGCTATATCCCAAGTCTCTAATGTAGTCTCTCAACTCAAAATATGACATTTTATCTACATCAACATCCAAAAATTCTATAACTTTTCCACCATTATATATTGGTTCCCCACTACTTAAATCTAATACCACCACCATGGTACCACCTTAGAGTAATCAAAGTAAATCCATACACCTCTTACCTGAAGGTAATAAAAAAAATAGAATAGTAATTATAGACATACTCTAACCTGAGGGCAATCCAAAAAATAGAATAGTACTTAAAAATATAGTATCATTGTAGCAATATGAACATAATACTAAGACGAACATAAATACAATATAGTAGCATTAGTTTCTCTATGAACATAATACTAAGACGAACATAAATACAATATAGTAGCATATTCTCTATGAACATAATACTAAGAAGAACATAAATACAAGACTCCATGAACATAATACTAAGACGGACATAAATACAAAATTACGCGACTTAGACGAGAAAGGGAAAAACCTACTTTCATGAAAAATGTGGTATAATATGGTGTAAATGAACACCTAACACTATAATCGTAAGCCACACATAAGATTTCACACAATGTTGCTCTTAATTTCACGAATCAACAAAAACCCTATGGAATAAAGCACAAACTCGAAATAAGGGATAAAGAACTAACCTTTTACTAAATCAGTTGATAAATTAAGAAATGAGGTTTAAAATACACAGCAAAATCGTTCGATGATCACCAAAAATGCATTGAAAATGGAGAAGGAAATGTAAAGGAGAAAGGATGATTTTTTGGGTCTTTTACGTTTTAGGAGGGAAATGGGGGGAAAACAAGAATTGGGAGTTGAAGAGGTGGGGGACCCAGCGCTTGGAATCACGTTGGACTAATTATTTGGTTTATGTGTTGAGGTCAGCACTTAGGTGTGTAGAAAATAGATAAATATAAAGTTTAGGTGGGTAATAGGACACCCGTGAAGTTGGAGTGTGTAGTTGGATTTCGGGTATAGATTGGGGGATTTTAGACCATTTTCTCTAAATGATAATACAAACTTATGGGAATTTTTAATAGTTTTTAAAACTTATGGGTGTAAATCATATTTTTTTAAATCATATATATATAAAAGAAAACCTTAAGCACGCCTACGTGGGGCCACCACAAACTAGAATTCCCTTTTAATTTATTTATTTTCAAAACTAGCATTCCCCTTTTATAAAAAGTTGTGACTTTTATGAAAAGTTGAGACTTTAATGAAGAGTTGCAACTTTTATGAAAAAATGTGACTTTTATGAAAAGTTGTGACTTTAATGAAGAGTTGCAACTTTTATGAAAAATTGCGACTTTTATGAAAGGTTGTGACCTTTCTTGTAACGACTCAGAAAATGATAGGTTAAACTAGAGCCTTAATGGTTGGGTTAGTGTGACTTTAAGTTGTTGTCTATGTTTTTTTAGAACCTAGATGAAGCAAGGTAGAAGCCTAGGGTGCAAGAAAGGGGCCTAGACTAGCAAGGTAAGGTGAAGGAAGCCTTGTTCCTTGAAGGGTTATTTGGCGATGGGGTTGTTTGATCGCCCAAAAGGGTTGGGCGAGTCGCCCTTGTGCCCTTGTGATCGCCTAATGTCTGCCCCATTTGGCCAAGATGGTGGATCAAAGGGAGATCTAAGTCTAAGCTCGCCAACCATCTTAGCGTGCTGCCCATTGACCCCTCTTGATTGCCTAGTGGACTGCACAATTTGGGAGCTCACTTGAAAATTAAGCGGGCCAAGGGTGCACTTGGCGAGTCGCCTAGTGCCCTTAGCGAGCCAAAAGGGGAAAATGGGCAAGGTAAGTCGTGAAGGAGGTGAAATTTTAAGTTAGAACTTTAAAGGTCTTTGAGTCATCTTTTCAATGCCACCGAGTTTACCCAATTTCGATCTCGGAGTAAAACGTTATTCCTGAAATAGTGAAGCACTGTCAGGCTAGAAAAATGGTAGAGCCAAGGGCGAATAGGTGAGTCGCCTAGTGCCCTTGGCGAGCCAAGGGGTGCAAAGGGCGAGCTTAGACGGGTTTGGTACAAACTTTTAAGTTACAACTTTAAGGGTCCTTGGTCCTTTTCCAAAGTTAAGTCCTTATTATTCTATTCATTTCCTAGCAACTATAAGACCCATTTTAGATCTAAATACTTTCATTTAAGTCACTCCGAATAGAATAAAAAAGAAACCCATCTCCTCTCAAATATTTCTCTCTCTAGAAGTTCCCAAAGAAAAAGAAAAAAAGTGGGAGCTAGGGTTTTGGATTCAAGGCGTTTCTTCATCAAATTTCTTGGGGAATCTTAGTAAAAGGTATGGTGATCCTTCTTCTAGGATTAGCTTTCACCCTAGACTCAATTTCAAAGAAGTTTCAAAGTGATTTCAAGTTCATGAAAAACCCTAAGTTTCACTCAATCTCATGAGTTCTTGCATCAAACGTTTTCAAATGTTGAATTATGATTATGTTTATGTTTAATTGATGATTTAAGATAATTTTACTCTATGAACCCATGATTTCTCTCAACCCCTAAATTTCACCTTATAAAGTGGGTTTGATGATTATGAATGAATGTTGACGGATTTATGCTTAGATTGATTTAGATTATTGAATTGTATCATCATGTATACCTAATTATGGTGAATTGTTGGTGAATTGAGGATTTGTGATCATAGCCTTGAAAAGGGCAGGTTTGACCTAATTTCATGTTAAAGTATAATTATGCTTGAATTGTTAATCCACTTGAAAGGTAGAGGTGTTTACTTAATAATTTCATGTTTACTTATGATCATGGCCTTGAAAGCATAGTTGAGTGAATTGAAGTGTTATCATGATATTGTATAATGTGAAGGTTTTACATGTGATTTCAATGATGGAATGATGATCTTGTATAGAATGTAATTGTGTTGTTGATTGATAGTATATTCTCACTTAACACTCATGAATGTTGATGATGGAATATGAAGGGTTCTATAATGTAATGTTGTATATCTTGAATTGATAGACTTAGGTGCCCTCTTCTTGACAAATGAAAACTATGATTGAATGTGATCTTGAATTGGTAGGCTAAGGCATCCTTTTCTTGTATTGATGAATGTGATCATGAATGAAGTATCTTGACTTGGTAGGCTTAGGCATCCTTTTATTGAATAATGAATGTATCTTGACTTAATGTCATAATGATCATGAATTGGTAGACCTAATGTTGGTAGCCCTTTCATAAATGACTAATGAGGTATTTTAGAAGATGTCTTGAACCGGTAGAGCTAGATGTGGTGACCCTTCATGATGAGTCTAGAACCCTATGTGAATGTTAAACCTTGAATCGGTAGACCTAATGGTGGTGGCCCTTTCATGTGTGAAATGATGACCTTGTATCGATAGGCCTAAATGTTTATATCACCCTTCTTGGAAAGTCAGTGTGCTATCCCTAATGTACCTTGAATCGGTAGACCTAGTTAAGGTGGCCCTTTCTTGTGTAATGTACTTTGGGTTGGTAGACCTAGTGTTGGTAGCCCGTACAATGTTGTTAATGTGAATGAACTACTCTATGGGAATGGAGGCTAAGCACCGAGTGGATATGGTAAGATGGAAACTCTCCCAATGTTAGGCTAGAGTTCCAATAAACATCTTCTTATCCCATAACTATGTGCCCACATAGGATATTATCCAGCGAATTCCATCCGAGCTAATGTTACCGGTTTACCTTAGGCAAATAGACCAACCCTTACGATGTGGGATAGTACATCGGATTCCATGATTTAGCTCTCATGGTCTATGTCGATTAATACCTATTCATATCATGTGAGATGTGCTCTATGGTTTCTTGAGAAGTTCTACAAAGTGTGGGTAGTAGTATGGGATGTTATTTATGTGTTGCACGAGTAGGCTTTGAGAGGGTCATAGTGAGTTCTCTAAATTTTAATGACTATTGTTTGAATGTCCTCCTAGGAAGAAGTTAAGGAGAATGTTGATCTAATGTTTAATGAATGAAAGTCCTCTAAATGATGTTATTGAGTAATGTTGACTCTTATATGCTTAAATGTAAATGATGCATACATTGCACAAGATATAACTTGAGGGTTACTTGAGGTGGAGGCTCAAGGTAAAGGGTACAGGTTTATATGTGGTATTGTTCAAATGTGAATTATGTGACTTTGTATGTTGGTTGTGACTTATATTATGCCTATTGTATCAATGTTCATGAAGTTTTACAAAAATGGCATAAAAGTATGACTTTCAACTCAAACGTCTTTTTTAAGCATGTTTTTGCATGGTCATCATACTTAGTACATCTAATGTGCTAACTCCATTCTTACCCTTTTCTTACTAAAGTGTAAGGATTGGAGATATTGGTGATCTATGCTTGAAGGATAGGTTTCTAAGGTGCTTGAAGATAAAGACTTGGTGAGTCCTCATAGTTTCGAGGACAAAACCCATTATGTTCCTTTTACGTCTTTTAGTTTTGTTAAAGCTTTTGTATGGGCTAAGTCCCAATGTTGTATTCCAAGTATAGATGGTTTGAGACATAGTATATAAAGTCTAGAAAGTCTTTCGCTTGTTTTAAATGAAAATGTCTTCGATTATAAATAAAGTTTTTAATTCCCCTATAATTTCAAGTATCTTATGCAATGAATGAGCTATGAAGCTTGTATAAGACCCATTCGGGGTCGAGTGTGCCGTGTTACGTCTAGGGGGTGCTCTTGGGTCGTGACAAACATGGTATCAGAGCACAAGATTTTGGAATGGTCTTAGGTTGTCTCAAACGACATCTAGTAGAGTCTTATTCATAATGTGAAGCACGCCACATTATGAATAGGAGGCTATTGGGTGTTAAGAAAGTTTCACTTCTTTATTCTTCAATTCGTGCCATAGAGTTTAACTCTATAATGTCTTTCCCTTATTCCTTAAGTGATAGTCTTTAGAGTATGACCACTTGAAAGGAGTATGCTAGAAGAGTTGAGGGAGATAAAAGGTTGGTTGTGATGCCAACTATGGCTATGTGACTTGATAGATGTGAGATGGAAGATTGTGATGTTGACTTTAGTATGAATGGGTTGTTTTATGGTTATGTGGGTTGTTGAGTAGTTAGGTTGGTGAGAGTTCTGATATCCTTACCTCTTCCTTTATGTGCCTATTCAAGCCTAAGACAAAGAGTTCCTTTTTGGCTTGTTTCATGTTTTTGGAGTCATGTGTGAAAGTGAGTTTCCATGGTCTCCTTATATTATGCATGTTCTAGTTGAATTCTTGTTTAAATGAGAAAATGAGCTTTCATGTTTTATGTTCCTTATGTTGATGTGCATTTGATGAGAGTTGTCTATATGTTTCATGAGGTTAAATGTTGAACATGCCTAAATGTGTTTTTATGCAGAAGTTGCATAATGAGCTTTTATGAGAGTAATTGCGTAATGAGCTTAATGATGTTATGATGAGCATGATGTGAGTTGGAGAAGGAAGTTCCTCCAATGAAATGAGAAATGTTGTTGTTTGGTGCATAATGAGTTTGTAGATGTAGGTCCTACTTTCTTGTGTTGCTTTAAGCTTATTAATGTGAAGTTGATGTTTCCTCCAACGATTATGCACATAGGATGATGTGTCTTGATTTTTGGGTTGCTAGTCTCAAATCGTTTTCCCTTAATGTATTTAAAGTGTCATTCGAGGACGAATGTTCCTAAGTGGGGGATAATGTAACGACTCGGAAAATGATAGGTTGAACTAGAGACTTAACAGTTGGGTTAGTGTGACTTTAGGTTGTTGTCTATGTTGTTTTAGAACCTAGATGAAGCAAGGTAGAAGCCTAGGGTGCAAGCAAGGGTCCTAGACTAGCAAGATATGGTGAAGGAAGCCTTGTTCCTTGAAGGATTGTTTGGAAATGGGGCTGTTTGATCGCCCAAAAGGGTTGGGCGAGTCACCCTTGTTCCCTTGTGATCACCTAATGGCTGCCCCATTTCGCCAAGATGCTGGACCAAAGGGAGATCTAAGTCCAAGCTCTCCAACCATTTTGGCGTGCCGCCCATTGACCCCTCTTGATCGCCTAGTGGACTACCCAATTTGGGAGCTCACTGGAAAATTGGGCGAGCCAAGGGTGCACTTGGCGAGTCGCCTAGTGCCCTTGGTGAGCCAAGAGGGGAAAATGGGCGAGGTAAGTCGTGAAGGAGGTGAAATTTTAAGTTAGAACTTTAATGGTCTTGAGTCCTCTTTCCATCGCCATCGAGTTTGCCCATTTTTTTATCTCGGAGTAAAAAGTTATGTCCGAAATAGTAAAGCACTGTCAGACTGGAAAAATGGCCGAGCCAGGGCCATTAGGTGAGTCGCCTAGTGCCCTTGGCGAACAAAGGGGTGCAAAGGGCGAGCTTAGACGGGTTTGGTACAAACTTTTAAGTTACAACTTTAAGGGTCCTTGGTCCTTTTCAAAAGTTAAGTCCTTATTATTCTATTCCTTTCCTAACAACTATAAGACCCTTTTTAGACCTAAATCCTTTCATTTAAGTTACTCCAAATAGAATTAAAAAGAAACCCACCTCCTCTCAAATATTTCTCTCTCTAGAAGTTCCCAAAGAAGAAGAAGAAGAAGTGGGAGCTAGGGTTTAGGATTCAAGGCATTTCTTCATCAAATTTCTTGGGGAATCTTAGTATAAGTTATGATGATCCTTCATCTAGGGTTAGCTTTCACCCTAGAGTCAATTTCAAAGAAGTTTCAAAGTGATTTCAAGTTCATGAAAAACCCTAAGTTTCACTCAATCTCATGGGTTCTTGCATCAAACGTTTTCAAATGATGAATTATAATTATGTTTATGTTTAATTGATGATTTAAGATGATTTTACTCTATGAACGCATGATTTCTCTCAATCCCTAAATTTCACCTTATAAAGAGGGTTTGATGATTATGAATGAATGTTGACGGATTTATGCTTAGATCGATTTAGATTATTGAATTGTATCATCATCTATACCTAATTATGGTGAATTGTTAGTGAATTGAGGATTTGTGATCATAGCCTTGAAAAGGGCAAGTTTGACCTAATTTCATGTTAAAGTAGAATTATGCTTGAATTGTTGATCCACTTGAAAGGTGGAGGTGCTTACTTACTATGTACATTATGATCATGGACTTGAAGGCATACTTGAGTGAATTGAAGTGTTATCATGATATTGTATAATGTGAAGGTTTTACATGTGATTTCAATGATGGAATGATGATCTTGTATAGAATTTAATTGTGTTGTTGATTGATAGTATATTCTCTCTTAACACTCATGAATGTTGATGATGGAATGTGAAGGGTTCTATAATGTAATGTTGTATATCTTGAATTGGTAGACTTAGGTGCCCTCTTCTTGACAAATGAAAACTATGATTGAATGTGATCTTGAATTGGTAGGCTAAGGCATCCTTTTCTTGTATTGATGAATGTGATCATGAATGAAGTATCTTGACTTGGTAGGCTTAGGCATCCTCTTCTTGAATAATGAATGTATCTTGACTTAATGTCATAATGATCATGAATCGGTAGACCTAATGTTGGTAGCCCTTTCATAAATGACTAATGAGGTATTTTAGGCTATGTCTTGAACCGGTAGACCTAGATGTGGTGACCCTTCATGATGAGTCTAGAAACCTATGTGAATGTTAAACCTTGAATCGGTAGACCTAATGGTGGTGGCCCTTTCATGTGTGAAATGATGACCTTGTATCGATAGGCCCAAATGTTTATGGCACCCTTCTTGGAAAGTCAGTGAGTTATCCCTAATGTACCTTGAATCGGTAGACCTAGTGAAGGTGACCCTTTCTTGTGTAATGTACTTTGAGTCGGTAGACCTAGTGTTGGTAGCCCTCTCAAGTACAATATTGTTAATGTGAATGAACTACTCTATGGGAATGGAGTCTAAGCACCGAGTGGATAAGTTAAGATGGAAACTCTCTCAATGTTAGGCTAGAGTTCCAATGAACATCTTCCTATCCCATAACTATGTGCCCACATAGGATATTAGTTTGCGGATTCCATCCGAGCTAATGTTACCGATTTACCTTAGGCAAGTAGACCAACCCTTACGATGTGTGATAGTACATCGGATTCCATGATTTAGCTCTCATGGTCTATGTCGGTTAATGTGTATTCCCATTATGTGAGATGTGCACTATGGTTTCTTGAGGAGTTCTACAAAGTGTGTGTAGTAGTATGTGATGCTATCTATGTATTGCACGAGTAGGCTCTGAGAGGGTCATAGTGAATTCTCTAAGTCTTAATGACTATTGTTTGAATGTCCTCTTAGGAAGAAGTTAAGGAGAATGTTGATCTAATGTTTAATGAATGAAAATCCTCTAAATGATGTTATTGAGTAATATTGACTCTTTTATGCTTAAATGTAAATGATGCATACTATACTTGGATTGTATTATGAGTTACTTCATTGTCATGACTTATTGTATATAAATGTGCCTGTCTTTGGTGACTTCAAAGTAGTACTTAATATGAGTAGTAGTATGGGATGCTACTTGCACATTGCACAAGTATGACTTAGAGTTGTCTTAGATGTTGGTCTCAATGTGATGATGTGACTCATGTATTGTTTATGTCTCTTAAATGCTTTATTGTGTAAAGGTGAGAAAGGATGAATGGTAATTTCACTTTTGGTGACCTTAAGGTGGTGCCTTAGTGTGAGTGGCGGTATGGGACGCTACCCATACATTGCACAAGGTATAGCTTGAGAGTTACTTGAGGTGAGGCTCAAGGTAAAAGGTAAAGGTTTATATGTGCTATTGTTCAAATGTGAAGTATGTGACTTTGTATGTTGGTTGTGACTTATATTATGCCTCTTGTATCAATGTTCATGAAGTTTTACAAAAAAAAGGCATAAAAGCATGACTTTCAACTCAAATGTCCCTTTTAAACATGTTTTTGCATGGCTTTCATACTTAGTACATTTAATGTGCTAACCCCATTCTTCCCTTTTCTTACTAAAGTATAGGACTTGGAGATATTGGTGTTCTATGCTTGAAGGATAGGTTTCTTATAAGGTGCTTTAAGATGAAGACTTGGTGAGTCCTCATAATTTCGAGGACAAAACCCATTATGTTCCTTTTACGTCTTTTAGTTTTGTTAAAGCTTTTGTATGGGCTAAGTCCCAATGTTGTATTCCAAGTATAGATGGTTTGAGACATAGTATATAAAGTCTAGAAAGTCTTCCACTTGCCTTTTTAATGAAAATGTCTTCGATTGTAAAGAAAGTTTTTAATTCCTCTCTAATTTCAAGTATCTTTATGCAATGAATGAGCTATGAGGCTTGTATAAGACCCATTCGGGGTCGAGTACACCGTGTTACGACTAGGGAGTGCTCTCGGGTCGTGACATAATTTCCGAAGGGTTGCAACTTTTCCAAATAGTTGTAACCTTTCCGATAAGGCACAATAAACATTTGTTCACACTACCCTTTGTTGTCTATAAATAAAGGATTTCCTCTCATTTTAAAACAATGAAAATTGTGAACCTCTTCTTCTTCTTCTTCTTCAACTTTTCTAAATAGTTGTAACCCTTCCGTGTCTATAAGTATAGGGATTTCCTCATTTTAAAACAACGAAAGTTCTGAACATCTTCTTCTTCTTCAGAATTAAATATTTGTGTATTTTGCTCCTAGTTGAGTGGCTCACTGACACCATTCCTTATGTTATAGATCATGATATGTATTTTTATAGTCATTAATTTATGCTTATGTTATTATGGATAAATGATATGATGTAATAATTTTTATTTCCTTTACATTATTAATGTTTGTTACTACGTAATCTTGTTTGTAAGATAATATAGTGTTCTAGTTTTAATGACTGATAGATTTTAAGTTTTATTTTATAAATTCTGTGATATTAAATTCCCGCGCGAAGTGCGGATAATTTTAGTAGTAGTCAAATATTCTTGGGAATATTTGGGGCCAAACACATGGTGAGATTTCACCAAAAATATTACCCAAGTACTATTTGCCAAGAATATTTGAAAACTTAGGGTCAAACGCTAGCTAAGCTAAATGACTGATAATATATACTCTCTTTTTCAATTTCTATTTATTTATCCTAATTATTATTTCAACACTCAAAAAATAAAATTTATATATTTGTAAACTACGTAAAAAGTACTATAAGTCACAATAATTGATAATTTAAAATATTTAAAAGATATATGAAAAATTTACGGTAAAAAACAAACTTGTTTGAATCTCAAAATTCTAAATATATCACATAAATTGGGACAGAAAGAGTATGTTAAAACCAAAAATACAATAAAATAAAAAAAAAAACATGATCCAAAAAAATAGATCGGACCAAAAGGAAAAAGTTAAATATAAGCAAAACAATTTGGTCACGTAGTGGCCATGGAAGGGACACTCCAACCCAGAAGAGGTGTAGACGTCTAAAACAGGTTTGAGATCTTTATGAAAATTTATTTCTATTGAGGTCAAGAAAATGTTGGATATTATCCGAATCTCACAATAAAGTGCCTACATATTGGATATTATATATCTCAGTACACATATACAAATGAAGAAAAGATCTGAAATGAATTCATATATTTGTTTGCATTATTGATGTGATATGCTTCAATGGCCAGTATCACTATTTATCTATTTTCCCATAATTTTCAATTTTTTCCTTCATTTTCTATTAAAAAATCTGTTACAGAAAATATTCTCTTCCCTAATTGTGAGCATTTAAAACATTTAACCCTTCCTTCCAAATTAAATTGTGTAATGGCTATAAAATTGTTGTAACATTAATTTGATTATATATTTATAAAAAATTAACCAAAAAAGGAATGTTAATTTGATTATATATTTTAGAATTAAATTAATAGTAACTTCAAAAGGAACGTGAATAACTTAGAAAGGAATGTGCATTTTGGTTAATTTTATTTGATTAAGTCACTGCTAAAATGGTGGTAGCTAAAATTATTCAGAAATAACTAATTGACTAAAAATTAGCACTAATTATGAAATTTAATTTTTTATCTTTTTCCTCTTTTTTTTTTTCTTTTCATTTTTTTTCAATTTTAAATATATAATCTATTAAATAAAAGGACTTATAATGGCTTTTAATGTGTATTAATATATGAGTAATTACATTTTAAATTAGTTTTGTGTCTTTTCGTAGTCTATTGTTTTGTGCTATACATAGATTAGAGGTGTATCTTTTTCATAAGGTAGCTTTCTTAATCTATATATCTTTGCTTTTAGTTGGATTGTTAGTATGCCATATTCTTTTTTTTAGAGCTAATTACGGATAGAGATAATTTGATGATAAAATGTTAGGATTTACAAAATGTGAAATGTGATTACTTTCAAGAACATGACGAACTGATCAATTTAGATAATATTTTTGTTGACGAAAAGGTAGCTTATTCCATGATTATTATTCTTTTCTATACATATTCTTTTTAAAACTTTTTTAATCTCAAATCACTTATGATTTTATCATATTTGGATAATTCGATGAATCATATGGTCAAAAGAAATTAAGTTAGCAGGTTCAAATACAAGTTGATTGAAGGTTCTTTATTGATTATCAATACTTGCCGCCACCGCCGCATGTGAAAGGTTTCAAAACTTTTCTTGAGAGAGGTAAAAAGTCAGAGATGACAAAGTTATGATTTTATAACACATGCAAAGAAGAAAAGGACTATACTGAAAATCATTCAAATTTTAGTTAATTATCCGTCATATATTGTTAATTACGATATCTTTTACCGATTTCTCTTCCAATACTACTAATTAAGTGTTACCAAATATTCAATTTCTTAGTGAAGTATAAATTAATTTCAGGTATTAACATTTTTCTCTTTTTAAGCTACAAACATTTATCATCTAATTTTTTTTTAAAAAAAATAATTATGTTAAGGATAAATACAGTAATACTCATGGACATAAGAGCAGTACATGAACACACACCCAAAAAATAGCCATATGATAAAATTATTAGTTTGTAATATTATAATTGATAAAATATATTATTTTGTGGAAATACTTATTTATTTTGAAATGGAGCAGAGAAGTAAGGGAAAAAAAGAGGATGAGAAAAATGAAGGTAAAGAAAAGACAAAGATTAAAGCGCCGTTTCAGTGTGAAAATTGTGAATTTTTTAAAGAATAATTATTTCAAAGTAATTAATCGTTTAGATTTTTTATATGAACACAAAGAAAAGTTGTTTTTGAATTTTTATAAGTAATTTAAAGTGAAAAGGTGAAAAATATTTTTATTAATTTTTTAAATTTTAAAATTAAGCTTCAAAGTGAATTTACAAAAAAATAATTTTTTTTTACTGCCAACATCATTTTTTTAGAATTCAACTCTCAAGAAAATAATAATTCATGGTCAAAATGGTATAAGGGCGATAGATAAAAAAGAAGTCAAGGGTAAAAGAGAGAAAAACAATTTAAAAATAAAGAAAAAAAAAGGAAAATAAAAAATATATAGCAAAATGCATATCAATTAAAGAGATGTTGTGAAAAAAAATCAACTATTATTGCTCACTTTCACATGCTTAAGTGGAGTAAGGTTATATAAGGGATCAATCTTTCTTCAAATTTTATCACACTTTAAAATGATACAAATTAGTGGAAAGCAAATGTTAATAATAGATTAGATTAAAACTTGAATTATAATATATAGATTTGAGAGCAACTTTTTATTATTGATAACTATTTCAAAACTTATTACTGCGCAAAGCGTGGCTAAGTTCACTAGTTTATGATGTTAGAGGAATTTAGACTTAGCCCTAGGCTTGAAAAATTAGGAACATATGAGACTTGATATATTAATTGGTATAAAAATTTAGCAATTTGATAGTAGATTTGGATTAGTTTTTGAGTCTACGCTAGATATATAATAATATGGGGCTCTACAGACTCGTTAGCTTATGAATATTGTATGCTTGATAGCTTAGAAACGTTCTGAGGCATTGAGGAAAGAAAAAAGCATTGGGAATTAGCTTGCTTGACTTCGTTCTTCGGTTGATGTATGTTATGGTTTATTCTATGTGATAGAGAGACTCAATATTGATCGATAGTCATTGAGTAATATTTTTAAGTTTTCTATGTACTTAATTGTTGTGGTTTGGATGAGTTATATGTTATTGTGATTGGTATGTAATTTCAAGACCGTGAAATTCATAATCCTGAACTTGCTCTATCAAAGTGATACCTTGAATAAAGAATGCTTGATGAAATATTATTAATGAAGTGAAAAGTGATGATAACGAATGATGTATTGACTATATTGTTGGATCAGGTGTCACGAGCCAGCATGATATATTTGGATTGGGTGCCACGAGCCAGCATAATATATTTAGATCGGGTGTCATGAGCCGGCACGATATTAATTGGATCGGGTGTCACGTTCCGACATGATAACATTAAAGGAAAAACATATTAAAGTAACTTAATATGCTCAATCTCAAAGAACTCATTCCCCAAAAAAACGTGGTATGGATGTCTAACTCCTCATGTGCATTCTTGCTATTGTTGACTAATTACGTGTTTATTTCATTGTTATCGTCACTTGTTCATGTTGCTTCCCATCTGCTAAGTGCTATAGTTGATTTCATGTTATTGCTTTATGCATATTGGTTTCTATTTTGAATCGGTCGATGATATCTACTGAGTACATGTTTCTCTATACTGACCCCTACTTGTATTTTTCTTCGTTTTCCTTTTGTGGAGTGCAACGAGTGTACCATCGACTTCGTTTCACCCTCAGCTCTAGCCAGTCTCCAACACATCAGATTTTTGGGTGAGCTATTCTTTCTAGCTCGCGTTGGATTCTCTTGGTCATGTCATGATGTCTTTAGTTTCAGACATAAACTATTCTATTTATTTATTTTGATGTCTTTAATACTCTTAAACTTGGTATTTTGAGTAGATGTCCTTGATGTGATGACTTTTAGGTTTTGGAAATAATATGTAATAGACTCTAGTGAGTTTTTTGTTTCTCACATTAATATGTTTTGAACTTCAACAATATGGTTGTATTTCGTAAGTTGAACAATTAATACAAGTTGGGGTTTGAATCGTTGGTTTGCCCACCTAGGAGGTTAAGTGTGGGTGTCACTCATGACTCGTTTTGGATTGTGACATTTATCTATTTTAATTTATTTTGCTTATTTCTTTTTTATATGTTATGTATTTACAAAAACAATACTAAAAATAAACTTATAACACTAAAAATTTGGTTAACTCTCAAAATTTCACGTGTACTACATAATTGGGACCGTAGGAGTAACATATATTATTTGAAAATTATGTTAAGAGTAATATAAAGCACAATTATTAACAACTTAAGATATTTGAAGAACATATTAAAATGTGATTATTTCTCAAAATTTTACATATGCCACATAAATGGGGACATATGGAGTCATGCATATTATTTGAAAATTACGTTAAGAGTACTATAAATTACAATTTAAAAATTTGATAAACTCCCAAAATTCACATGTACCACATAAATTGGGACATGAGAAATAACATATATTATTTTAAAATTACGTTAATTTAAACTATAAGTCACAATAATTAACAATTTGAGAGTACTATAAATCACAATAATTAACAAGTTAAAAAATTTAAAAGAACATACAAAAATTTGGTTGACTTTCAAAATTTCACATGTGCCACATAAGTTGGGTCAGAGTGAGAAAATTATGTTAAAAGTTCAATAAATTACAACAATTAAAAACTTAAAATATTTAAAAATTATATAAAAATTTGATTGGCTCTCCTAATATAATTTGTGTCACATAAATTTAAACAAACGAAATAATATATATTGAGCCCCGCGCTTGCATGGACTCTTATATATCTAGTATACTCCCTCCGTCTACTTTTAGTTTTCATAGTTTCCTTTTTTAGAGTCAAACATTATGAACATTGACTAACATTTTACGATAATTTTTTCATCATATTGTTATGTAAAATATTACAATTTATAGTACTTTTCGTATAGTTTTTGAATATTTTTTATAATTTTTGAATATTTTTTTGTTTAAAATATCGAATTAATGTAATCTAATTTAATTTTGAAAATTAGTCAAAATGACTTTCAAAAAACGCAACACAACAACTAAAAAATGGACGGAGAGAATAGTAAATAAGAAGAAATAAAAGATTAAGATATTCCTTTCCAGACAAGAAACGAACCACAAAAGAGGGAGTAAATTTCACTGTGGTTATTCAGATCTGTATTTATCACATAAAATTATTTTTGTTTTATGTTTTCTTTTATTATATAAGAGAGACTTCTGGGCGTGCCTACTTCAGCGTGTTCCGAAAAAAAATTAAAAAAAAATTATTTTATTCTACTTTAATTTAATTAATGTATAATTTTTTCGAAATTATTGGATCCGTTTTAGCTATGACTTTTAATTTTGAATTCATATTCTTTAGCTATAGATTTATTATTTTAAATGTCGGTAATATCTTTTTGAGCAACTTTCAAATATAGCAAACACAAAATTCATATTTGTATGCTATATCAAAGTTTGCATAATTGTACTCCATAGCAAACATATATATGTATAATTCGCTATACATATACAAAAAAAACAGTTGTATAATCTGCTTTGGTATACATATACAAAAAGATCAATTGTATAGAGTGAGAGAGGTGAGTGAGCGAGTGAGATCTGGGAGAGTGGCGAGCGATATCTGGGAGATGGGAGAGAGGGGAACGAAAATATATGTATATATACAATTTTCACGCATGTTATACATTTGCGTTTTTGTATAAAGTGAGAGAGGCGAGTGAGAGAGCGAGATTTGGGAGAGTGGCGAGCGAGATCTGGGAGAGGAGAACGAAAATATATGTATATATACAATTTTCTCTCGCTTTATACAAACACAAACGCATTTTATACAATTTACATTTTTTGTATAAAGTGAGAGAGACGAGTGAGAGAGCGAGATCTGGGAGAGGGGAGAGAGGGGAGAGAGGGGAACGAAAATATATGTATATATACAATTTTCTCTCGCTTTATACAAACACAAACACACTTTATACACTTGCGTTTGTATAAAAAACGAGAGAGGCGAGGGAGAGA
>JAJOOF010003289.1:0-38783 GCA_029582545.1 Solanum lignicaule | reverse complement strand
TATTAGCACACTGGAAACAGGGAGAAAACTTCTATACTATGCCATCCTAATGTTGAAACCGGTAGGCGAGGAAAGCCGTTTAGGGGAGTAAACAAAGTTGAGGTGCTGATAAGAAGGAAGTATCCGCTAAAGTACGATGCTAGTAGTGACAGGAGAACATGATAAACATAATCTAGTTCATAATGATCTAATATGAATTTAATCAATTATGAATATAATAAGAAGGAATAATTGAAAATAAAAACCTGCATGATAAAGAACATGACTACATACATGCATGATGAAATAATAAAAAACTATGAAACTTTAATCTTATATATACTTAAAGATATAGAAATAATTGAATTAAGAAGAAAAAGATGGGAAAAAATATTTAATAATAACGAAACAAAAGATATATTAAACCAACAATGGTATGAGATAGACCTCGAAAGAATAGAATGGTATGATTTAGAAATAAATTCAGATTAAAATGAACTACGAATATTTACAATATTTGACAGAATCTATGGAAGATATAAAACTATTAGAACGATTAATGAAGGAAAATTTATATATGTATCTAAGAACCCAGGATATGTTATATCTAGAATATATCATAAATAATATTAAAGAGATATCAAGATTAAGACACTTAGCAAAAGAATATTATAGTAAAATATTTAGCCAAACATAAAATGAATTCCTCACCTACCAAAAATGGTACACCTACCACACTACCAAAAATATGAATCCCTCACCTATTGATTCCGCTCTATCCTGGGAGGATATATTCCATTAACCTCGGGTACTTGAGGGGAATAATTTCCTTAAGGGGACATTGTGCATTCAGTGGGCTCGATTTTCTTCTTTGAGAAAAATATTATGTATATTGTTTCTAATCTGTTTCTGATTCTATTTTCTCTACTAATTTTAATTTTCTAGGTTTTGAAATACTCTTTAAACTTTGTTGTTTCTTACCAAGTTCTTCAAAGTTTTGTCCTAAGTATCTTAGGACTACAAGATGAACAACAATTAAATCACACATTGATGAGCTTGGTTGGATCAACGGGATAAATCCATATTGACAACTCAAAAATTCGTGAGAGAGATAATAGGAGCAAAATCAAATAGAATATGATATGATAAAATTAAGTAAAATGTAATTTGTTGAAAGAGTTAACTAATAAATATATAGAATGTTTTAAGAACAACTTTCACATATAGCAAACATAAAAATTATATTTGTATGTTATAGCTATAGTTTATATGATTGCGCTCCATAGCAAACATCATGTTTGCTATGGCTATTAATTTGTATGTTTCGCTATACATATACATAAAAAAATTTGTATTTCGGTCTATTTGTATATTTCGGTATACAAATGGGTCATGCATTTGTATATTTCGGTATACAAATGGATCCTGCATTTATATATTTTGGTCTATTTGTATATTTCGGTATACAAATGGGTCATGCATTTGTATATTTTGGTATACAAATGGGTCATGCATTTGTATATTTCGGTATACAAATGGGTCTTGCATTTGTATATTTCGGTATACAAATGGGTCCTGCATTTATATACTTCGGTATACAAATGGGTCATGCATTTGTATATTTCGGTATACAAGTGGGTCTTGCATTTGTATATTTCGGTATACAAATGGGTCCTGCATTTATATACTTCGGTATACAAATGGGTGCTGCATTTGTATATTTCGGTCTATTTGTATATTTTGGTATACAAATGGGATGACAAAAAACATGGAATGTTTGCTGTGAATTACAAATAAAAGAAACTATGGCTATATCATTTAATTTGAATTAATAATTTGTTATTTCATACAATTTTTCCATGTTTTAAAGCATGAAAGGGGGAATAAAGGAAAGTGACCGATTTTTTATGAAATACTTGTGGCTTCAGTTGGAAATATATTAAAAAGTATAGCTATATTTTTTTTTTCTCTTAATTTTATTTTTAATATTAATAAGAGACTAAAGTGAGGAGCTTAGAATAGTAAGGGCATTTTTGTAATTACTTATTTTATTTTATTTGTGGTTTTTTTGGCGGCTAATACTTAAATATTTTTTTTCTTGATTTTTCTTTACAAATATGACTACTAATTAATAAGGCAGTTAATAGAGGAGCTTGTCGTAATCCTCCTGTGTGCTTCCACACAACTAAAATAAAGCTTCTACAGATGCACTAATTTTTTGTAGTAAAAAGAAGGGCCAACTTGAATAACTTTTTTCACATATTTCTTCTGCTTTTAATTTGGTTATTTTACTCTTTTTTTTGTATGTGATTTGTTTAAAAAATATGAAAATATATTATTATATATCAAAATAATTAACTATATACATATTATTTTTAGTTCAAGCCAACTCAAAATCTACTCTAATTTGAATCTTAACAACTTATAAAAAATTTGTGACCAACATAGATTGGAAAAAAAACCTACATATATTACTGAAAGTTACATAAGAATAATACTATAAATTACAATAATAAACAACTTTAAATATCTAAAAACCAAATTAAAAATTGATTGACTCTTCAAATTCCCTCTATATCGCATACCATTTATATATATATATATATATATATATATATAAATTAGAATAATTAACAACTTAAATATCTAAAATCATATTAAAAGTCGATAAACTCTTCAAATTTTGTCTATATCACAAAAATTGTGAGAAAAAACAATATATGTTGGGCCCGTGCTAGCACGGGATCCTATAACTAGTATTATAAATAGGGGAACTTTAGCATATAGCCATACAAAATAACTTAATTACGCTTCATAACTATAGTTTGCTAATTACAGTTCGTAGCTACATGTTATAGGGAGGAGAGTGACGAGCGAGATTGGGAGAGGGAGGAGAGAGGCGAGCGAGAGATGGCAGAGTGTTGAGAGAGACGAATTGTATATGTATATCTGACAAAACAATTATATATATGTAATTGATATACATATGTATTTGTATATCTGGCGAGCAAGATCGGGAGAGGGAGGAGAGAGACAAGTGAGAGAGGGCAATAATTTGCTAGCTGCGAATTATACAAATATGATGAATTATACAAATGTGGCTATTTATACAAACTCGAACTAATCCCACAGAATTAATGGTTAATATGAGTCGCGAATGGTAATTATAGCAAACTATAGGTATGATGACTAATTAAGTAGTATAAGTTTGCTTAACCACATAATTTTCCCTTATAAATATAATAGCTATGTTATGTTTAATTATGTAAATTTTCCTTCTTAAAATTTTAGTTATAGACTTAAGATAATATTATAATACACATAATAAAAAGAAATCTAACAAATATATGCATTAGAATTATTTAATCGTTAGTGCACATTACTGCATATTGACATAGAGGACACATAAAATTATGAAAAAAATAAATTAAACCAGTATAAATAATGCAAAAAAATGGAAAAAAAAATTATGAGTTACTTATTTTATAAATCTAAAAAAGTTTAAAAATTTTAACTAAAAATAGCCAATTTTTAAACTGGAGTATCTTTGGAAAAATTAGAAGATGTCACTTGAATGGAAAAAATGTAACCCGGGTACCGTCAAAATTAGAATCAAAATGTATTTTAAGGATTGCAAATCTCTTAAAACACTTTAATGAAAACATGCAACTCACGTATTGTCAAAATTGGAGTCAAAATGCATTTTAAGGATTGTAAATTTCTTGAAACACTTGAATGGAAAAAATGTAACCCATGTACCATCAAAATAAGAGTCAAAATGTATTTTAAATATTTTAAATCTCTTGAAATACTTGAATGGAAAATATTTAACTCATGTACCGTGCGTCAAAGCTGGAGTCAAAATATATTTTAAGGATTGTAAATCTCTTGAAACACTTGAATGGAAAAAAATTAACTCATGTACCGTTAAAATTGGAGTCAAAATGTATTTTAAAGATTGTAAATCTCTGAAAACACTTTGATGGAAAAAATGCAACTCGTGTATCGACAAAAGTGGAGTCAAAATATATTTTAAGGATTGTAAATCTCTTGAAACACTTGAATGGAAATAATGTAACTCATGTACCGTCAAAATCGGAGTCAAAATGTATTTTAAGGATTGTAAATCTCATAAAACACTTTAATGGAAAAAATGCAACTCGTGTACCGACAAAAGTGGAGTCAAAATGTATCTTAAGGATTGTAAATCTCTTGAAATACTTGAATGGAAAAAATGTAACTCATGTACTGTCAAAATTGGAGTCAAAATGTACTTTAAGGATTGTAAATATCTTGAAACACTTGAATGGAAAAAATTTAACTCATGTACCATCAAAACTAGAGTCAATGTATTTTAAGGATTGTAAATCTTTTGAAACACTTGAAAGGAAAAAATGTAACTCATATACTGTCAAAATTGGAGTCAAGATGTATTTTAAGGATTGTAAATTTCAAAGAAAAATACATAATAAGCAATTCATTTATATACTTGACTTAATCACGAAATAAAAAAAAAATACCATCACCTATAAATTGCACAACTTTCTTCCCAAAGTTTCTCAAGCCTATTCTGTCAAACCATCTTCTTTCCCCAAAAACTGTTGTAATGGCACAAACACAGATTATACGCCGACAGAAGATTGAACTGAAGATGATAACATCTAAAGCGAAACGCATGGTAGCTTTCAAAAAGCTATGGGCAAGTGCTGTTAAGGAAGCACGTGAACTTCATATCACAACGGGAGCAGATGTTGCTATTGTCTCTTATTCCCCAACAGGCAAACCATATGCTTATGATTCCTCCAACAATTTTGGGACAATAAAGAGGTTTCTCAATAATGCAAAAGCTTCTGCGATCAAAGGGGGTCATTGACTGTATTCAGAGAAGGATTAATCTATTTTCTTTTATTTAGTTTTTATCTTCAGTGAAGTCAGTTTATTTCAGTATGTGAGTCTTTATTTGGGTCATTGTTGTCCTTTGATTTTTATTTGCTTAATCATTTACTGTTGCGTATTTAGTCCTCCATGATCTTTTACTATAAAGTATAAGATCTTATGGTATATTTTCTATTCTCTGTTATATTTTAATAAAATAAATTCTTCTCTATTAAAGAATGTGATGTCAACTCGTGAAATATATGTTTATGCATTAGTCGATTATATCCCTCTTCTAAGTAATTGAGCAACAAAATTGTTTGAAAACTCTACGAAGCAGCCGATTCACTATTGATTAAAAAAACAAAAAAAAACTTATTTACAAAGAATTTACAATATAAAATCTCTCTTTTAAATAGTATAGCTATAAAGTAGCTAGTTCGTGTTAGATTTTCTTTACCCACTTCTAAGAGTATTCACGAGAAATTGTAAAATCACCCGATTTAAATTCTATTAAAAACAAAAAATACAATCTCTTAGTTTGATTTAGTTTTAAATTTTGAAAATCGATAAAACTTTATTTAATTTGTGATCAAAGTAAAAAATAATATAAGAATTGAACCAAAAAAGTTGTATAAATACATAATTAAAAATTATAATTACATTTTATTATGTATATGTATTTTTTCATATCTATTTAAAAAATATTTGCAATGGATATTATCTTTTAGAAATCTTGGGCATTTTTTTAGTGTGTATAATTATCTCATTTCTTATATTGTCTTTAGAGTTTAAACTATAATGGGCTTGTTCAGACATCATCTTTGGTCATATTATGCATATGTCGATGCAAATCTGTGCTTTTATAAATATATAGGCCTGTGGAAGTACGAGTTCAATATGCATGTGTGTTACTTTTTTTGTCCTAATTTTTGTGACATAGATAGTGTTTGGAGAGTCAAACATAAATTGTATATGTTTTTTAATATTTTAAGTTGTTAATTATTGTAATTTATAGTACTTTTGTCTTGACCCAAAATGAGTCATGAGTGACATCCACACCTAACCTCCTAGGTGGGCGAACCAACAAATTCAACCCCAACTTATATTAATTGTTCAACTTACAAAATCCAACCATAATGCGGAAGCTCAAATCTTATTAAGGTAAGAAATACAAATCCACTAAAGTCTATTAGACATTATTTCTCATAATGTGAAAGTCATCACGTCAAGACAACTAATTCTCAAATACCAAGTCTAAGAGTATCAAAGATACCAGAAATAAATAAATAAAATAGTTTGTGTCCGAAAATAAAGGATATCATGCCACGACCGAGAGAATCCAACACGATCTAGATTGAATAGCTCACCCTAGAACCTGATGTGCTGGAGAAGGGGTAGAGTTAAGGGTGACCTAAAGCTGGTGGTACATGTAGAAATCTCACGTCTAGGATTAGAGAAATTAAGGATTATATTGATGAAAATAATGTTGAGTTACAAGCTCCTTATGTCACGCCCTGAGCCTACACCCTGGACGTGGCCGGCACTCGAGAACCATTATTGGCCCCAAGCGAACCCTTGGTCTGGCTTACTTACTTAGCGGAAGACTTAAACACAAGAGATATAGCTCATGCAATAACTTAAAAGATAGTAACTTAGCCAAAAATGGCAACTCAAGTCTTAAACGTATACAACTGAAATGAATAAAACTAAAGAACTAATACTATCAGTTTTTGAAGCCTCTAAAACAAAGAGGGATGTCGGGACAAGACCCCCGATCATCCTAACAACTGAAAACTAGAAATCATATGATGAAAGAGTCCTCCGGAATGCAAGGGGGCTCACCAACAGACTCGGAGTGCTGAACCTGATCAACGAGGCGCTGGATGCTAATCCTGGTTACCTGTGTCTGCATTATAAGACGTTGCAGGCCAACTGGCATCAGTACATTGAATGTACGTGTATGCGAGTTGGAATGATAAATAATACAAAGGCTTGAAAAGATTCTGAAAGAAATACTTACCTTGGCTCTTCTCAACTCATGAATAACTTAACTCAAAATAAAGCAATGAACACATGCAATATATGAAAAGCTTTATAAAACAGTAAAAGCCACTTAGTTCGTTAAAGGAAATGTAGTAACAAACTCAACTTTACTCATATAATAAAATAAGATAGTTTCTGAAGGAGATTCTTTAACCGACAACCACCACTATGAGCCTAAGTTATGATACATCGTCTTGCCCACGCTGCCAGAATTGTCCTATACTTTGTCGTCATATAGAACGCTTAACTTAGTGGATCCACTAGCTTAACTTATGTTATCATCTAAAAAGCATGACCCATTAATACCCATGATGGCTACATGGTTTATGGAGACTTGAGGTAATATGAACTCGCATCCCCATATCGGTGCTCAATACTACTCCCAAAAAGTACTTAGCTCATATGTTTTAAAAACAAACTTCTTTCTTTGGTTTGAAATAGTTATTCAAAACTTAGCTTAAATGCTCTCTTGGAATCGATGCTCCCTTTTCTTGCTCAAATATGAAAACATTTATAAACTCTTTGGGAATACTTAGTTCCCTTATAACTTTTTTGAGAAATGAACTCAACTCTTTACTCTTTCTTTAACTTGAAACTTACGTCTTAATACAAGGTTAAAACATTTGTTAGAGACTTTTGGAAACTTTAAAAACTTTGCTTTGACTTGCTTCTTAACTTCGAGACTTGACATTTAACTTCTCTTGACTTTGATCCTAACTTTCCTTGAATTGGATTATGGATTCAAGGTTCATGATCTCATGTTTATGGATGATTTCATGATGTTTAGATGTACCTTTGAGTGTTGGAATCAACTAGAAAACATAGGTACATTGTTAAGGAACAAGTACGAAAAGGTGGGGAAGAAATGGGGAGAACTGGCGTCCCTGGCGCTCTGAGAGGCGCGGGGCGCCAGCCCTCAAACTTCAGAGAATATGTTGGGGTGCGCTGGCTGGCGCGACTCCCCACCCATTTCCCCGGGTGTTTGACGACTTTTCTTCTCCGTTTTTCAACTCTAAACCCTCTAAACTTCGATGGTTCTTTCCCCACACACTTAGGATCATTTATACCCTCAATATATGATAGATTCAAACCAAAATTTCACCCGGAAACATGAATCAAATCGCAAGAAACTTCAATCAACACAACCCACAACAATTCAAGAACAACTTTCAACAATGTTCATCAAGAACTCAATTTCTAAACTTTCAAGACTTAAATTCGCTGAATTAAATCATGATTGGCGCGTGGGTGAACTAACCCGACGCTATGCGATCTCATATACCTTGTAGGGATCACCCTCGACGAAATCCACAAGCAATCCTTGACGAAGTTGACAAATCTTGCTTCTCTTCTCCTTTCTCCTCTTTTCTCTTTTCTCCAAGCCCTAGCGTGAACTCTAACTTTTCTAAACTGACCAAAATCTGGTTTTACCCCTATTAATCTCCTAAAAACGAATTAGAATAATTAGGTAAGGAAAAGACTACATTACCCTTCAAAAATCCGAATTAGACTTTCCTTAATCCAACAACCTAACTTCCAAAGGGCATAACTTACTCATACAAACTTGGAATCGCGCAAATTCGGTGACGTTGGAAAGATCATTCCAACCATATCTGGAAGTACACCTTACTCATCCTGAGCTAGGAGTTATGGCCATTTGAAGTTGACCAAAACTCAACTTTTCCTAACTTAAACAATTTCCACATTTTCATTCTTTCCAAAAATGACTATTTCCAATTATTAGCTTCTTCCTAGTTATTTCAATTGCGAGATGTTACAATATCTCCCCCTTGGGAACATTCTTCCTCTAATGAGATTACTCTTACTAGGCTAAGGGTGTAATATCAAGTTCAAACACCCAACAATCAATTGCAAACAAATAACATGCTCACTCATAATTTAAAGAGTACTAAGAAGAGAATTTGTACCTTGGTCTGCATTTTCTCCGGACTCAAAGAGATGTGGATATCTCTTCTTCATATCCTCTGCAGCTTCCCAAGTAGCTTCTTCAACAAATTGGTTCATCCAAAGGACTTTGACTGATGTTACTTCCTTAGTCCTCAACTTGCGAACTTGGCGGTCTAAGATCTGAACATGAATCTCCTCATAAGATAAGTTGTTCTTGATCCCAATATCCTTAGTTGGTATGATCAATTAAGGGTCACCCATGCACTTCTTCAACATGGAGATGTGAAACACCGGATGACCCGCGGCTAACTCTTGTGGTAGCTCCAACTCATAAGCTACTTTGACAATCCTCTTGGATATTCGGTAAGGTCCGATATACTGGGGACTAAGCTTCCCCTTCTTACCAAACCTCATAACACCCTTCATGGGTGAAACTTTTAAATACACCCAATCATCTACTTCAAACTCCAACTCTCTTCTCCTAACATAAGTGTAGGATTTCTGATGACTCTGTGTCGTCTTCAATCTCTCTTGAATCACTTTCACCTTCTCCATCACTTGATGCACTAAATCTGGTCCTATCAACCCTGCTTCACCAACTTCAAACCATCCAATAGGATATCTGCATCTTCTCCCATAAAGAGCTTCATAAGGAGCCATTTGGATGCTAGAGTGGTAACTATTATTGTATGCAAATTCGATAAGGGGTTGGTGATCATCCCAATTACCTTTGAAATCAATCACGTAGGCCCTCAACATATCCTCTAAGGTCTGAATAGTGCGCTCTGCTTGCCCATTAGAATGAGGATGAAAAGCAGTACTCAAGTTCACCTTTGAACCCAAACCCTTCTGAAAATATTTCCAGAACTGTGCAGTAAATTATGCACCCCTATATGAAATAATGGAGACCGGAACCCCATGAAGTCTTACCACCTCTTTAATATAAAGCTTGGCATAATCTTCTGTTGAGTGGGTAGTCTTTACTGGCAAAAACTGGGCTGATTTATCATTCTATCGATAATCACCCAAATAGAATCATGTTGCCTGCGAGACCTTGGTAAACCTGTGATGAAGTCCATATTAATTATCTTCCACTTCTATTCTGGAAGCTCTATATTCTGAGCCAAACCATTAGGCCTTTGATGCTCTACTTTAACTTGTTGACAATTTTAATACTTAGCAACAAATTCTACAATGCCCTTCTTCATGCTACTCCACCAATAGACTTCCCTCAAATCGCGATACATCTATGTGGAACTCGGATGAATGGAATATCTGAAGCTATGAGCTTCCTCCATGATCCTCTCTTAAAGTCCATCCACCATTGGTACACACAATTTACCTTGATATCTCAACACACCATCTCCCCCTTGTTCAAAAGCTAATACTTTTTGCTTACGGACATTTGCCTTCAATTCAAGCAATATAGGGTCTTGGTCATGCTTCTCTTTCACTTCTGACACCAATGAAGATTCAGCCCCATTCATCACCACTACTCCTTCTGTGGAATCCATTAGCCGAACTCCTAAGCGTGCAAGTTTATGCACATTTTTCGCCAACTCTCTCTTTTCTTCTTTAACATGGGCAGTACTACCCATAGACAACCTGCTCAAAGCATCAACAACATCATTAGTCTTACCTGGGTGGTAAAGAATACTCATGTCATAATCCTTGAGTAATTCTAACCATCTCTTTTGTCTGAGATTAAGCTCTTTCTGAGTGAACATATATTGAAGACTTTTGTGATCACTGAATACATCAACATGGACACCATATAAATAATGACGCCGCCATATCTTCAAAGCAAATACTATAACAACCAATTCTAAGTCATGGGTTGGGTAGTTCTTCTCATGAACTTTCAACTGTCAGGAGGCATAAGCTATGACTTTGCCATTCTGTATTAACACACAACCCAAACCAACTCTAGGTGCATCACAATACACCACAAAACCTTGAGTACATTCCGGTAAGGTCAAAACTGGGGCAGTAGTCAACCTCTTTTTCAATTCCTGAAAGATTTTCTCACAAGCTTCAGACCATTGAAACTTAACAGCCTTTTGAGTCAACTTGGTCAAAGGGGATGAGATAGACGAGAACCCCTCTACGAAGCTTCTATAATATCCAGCCAAATTCACGAAACTCCTAATATCATTTGTAGATGTGGGTCTATGCCAACTCTGCACCACCTCTATCTTCTGAGTAACAACTCTAATTCCATCACCGGAAACTATGTGGCCCAAGAATGCCACAAACTCAAGCCAAAACTCACATTTCGAGAACTTAGCATAAAACTCCTTATCTTTCAAGGTCTGAAGAACTATTATGAGATGGCTAGCATGATCTTCTTCATTCCTTGAATAGATTAGTATGTCATCAATGAAGACGATAACAAACATATCTAAATAAGGTTTGAAAACTGTATTCATAAGGTCCATGAACGCCGCAGGTGCATTAGTTAAACCGAACGACATGACCAGAAACACATAATGACCATAACGGGTCCTGAATGCTGTCTTGGGAATATCACATTCCCTTACTTTCAACTGATGGTAGCCAAATCTGAGATCTATCTTAGAAAAACAAGAAGCACCCTGAAGTTGATCGAATAAATCATCAATTCTTGATGGTAACCTTGTTCAACTGACGATAATCTATACACATCCTAAGGGAACCATCCTTCTTTCTCACAAACAAGACCGGAGCTCCCCAAGGTGAGACACTTGGTCGAATGAAACCCTTATCTAGAAAATCTTTCAACTGATCTTTAAGCTCTTTCAAGCCATTCTATATGGCGGAATAGAGCTAGGGCGAGTATCTGGAAGAATATCTATACCGAAGTCTATCTCTCTCTCAGGAGGGACTCTGGGTAGATCACTAGGAAAGACTTCTAGAAACTCTTTTACTACTGGAACTGACTGAATATGAGGTATCACAACACTAGAGTCATTAACTTGGACTAAGTGATAGACACACCCCTTGGAAACTAACTTTCTTGCCTTAAGGTACGAAATGAAATGACCCTTAGGCACTACTGAATTACTCTTCCACTTTAAGGCTGGCTCATTAGGAATTTAAAACTTGACAACTCGAGTTCTACAATTAATAGAGGCATAACAGGCATGAAGCCAATCTATACCTAGAATGACATCGAAATCTACCATGTCTAACTCAATTAAATCAGCCATGGTGTCTTTGTGATTGATGGAAATGACACAATCACGATAAACTCGCTCAGCTAGGATAGACTCCCCAACAGGTGTAGAAACACAAAAGGGTTCATAGAGTTTCTTAGGAAGAACATTAAACTTATTTGCAACATAAGGGGTTACAAAAGATAAACTTGCTTATGGGTCTAGCAAAGCATACACATCAAAAGCAAAGACTTTGATCATACCAGTTACAACATCTGGACAGTTCTCTTGCTCTTGACGACTGATGATTGCATAAAGACGATTTGTTCCTCCACTAGTACCTGAAGTAGCTCCTCTAGGTGTAGCCCTTTTTGGTGGGGTAACTGATAAAGATTGGGCTATATTGCCCTGATTGCCACTACCTTGCATGTTCTTAGGGGACTCTTTCAGGAAGTAACCCTCTAGCCCACACTTGAAACAACTTATCTGGCCATCACGACACTTACCTGGGTGGATCCTACGACACTTAGCATATGCAGGATCCTAGTTACCTCCTTGTCCCACACTACCTTGAGACTGTTCAAGTCTAGCTCTAAAGTACTGCGAATTCTGACCATTATACTCACCTTTGTTTCTAGGTGCAGGGGGACTAGCAGAGCAGGTCCCTTTTGCTTCTGCTGAAGGACCAACGATTCACATTACCTTTCTGTTGCCCAGACTCATTCCCTGTCTTAGGTTTCTTATTTCTGAATTCCTCTCTATCCCTTAGCTTATCTTCCTCAACCTGCTGCACATAAACCATCAACCTTGATATGTCCATGTCCCTGATTAGCATCGTAGCCCTACCTTGCTCGACAGATGAGACAGCCCAGTAACAAACAAGCTCATTCTACTCCTCATGTCCGCAACCATCTCCGGAGCATAACGGGATAGTTGGGTGAACTTTAACCCATACTCATGAACACTTAGAGAATCCTACTTAAGTGTGAGGGACTCACGTACCTTGGCCTCTTTCAATTCTCGGGGAAAGAAACGCCCCAAGAAAGCTTCCTCAAAACAGGCCCAATTCGCAGGTGGTGCATCCTCAGCTCTACCCCCTTTCCACTGGTCGAACCAAGTCCTAGCAACATTCTTCAATTGATATGCAACTAGTTCAACTCGCTCAGTATCTGCCACATGCATACCATCAAATACCTTCTTCAGCTTATCAATAAAGTTCTCTAGATCCTCAGTAGTGCTCGAACCAGTGAAGCTTGGAGGATTCATCCTCAAGAACTCACGAATCCTTGAAGTGTCAGCCTGAATCATCATAATTGACTATGTAAAGTCAAAGGATAATGTGTCAGATCCACTTACAAAAAGGCCTAACTAGAGAGAAAGTTGAAATATCATCTAAGGAAATGGGTTTACGGCTTAGGACAAGTCATCATGGCGGTAACTCTACCTAGCAAACTGGAGATCCCAAAAGCTAAGTTCAAGGAGAAAAACAAAGTCGTGACTGACGGTTCAACATTGTCAACCAACTCAATCCATTCTCATGATGAAGACAATGCTTAGGAACAATGATACAACATTAAGGCTTGTTAATAAGTTAATAAAGCTTAAAGTTTTTAATGATTTGCTAAGTTTGGCAGATTTGACCAAATAATGTATCTACGCGATAACAGGGTTAGAAATCATCTATGTGAGTGTGAAGTGTAAGCCGCTTCAAAAATGATGATTGTCAAAACCCATATCTCTATACACATGAAACCAAAAGGTGTTCATGGCTGAAATGAACACAACTGTAAGAACCATAAACGGTAAAGGGTTGATTGTGTGACATATGGTTGTCTAGGTATACACCAATGCTTGACGGTTCAAAGATATCAAATCTATCGATTGACAGAGTATATCCGACATATGTTCACTACAGAAAGTTCAAAGGGAAACCTACTTATCCAGATGCAATTAATTCTTGCTTGTAAAGTACACACACTTGTCCATTTCTTTGTCTTGGAGTCATTCCCCATTCATGCGGGGGATTGTTGGGTTTTACTGTCGCTGACACCGTGATTTTAGGTACCGATACACCGGTGAGTAAAATAGTTCTATCCTGGGAGGATATATTCCATTAACCTCGGGTACTTGAGGGGAATAATTTCCTTAAGGGGACACTGTGCATTCAGTGGACTCGATTTTCTTCTTTGAGAAAAATATTATGTATATTGTTTCTAATCTGTTTCTGATTCTATTTTCTCTACTAGTTTTAATTTTCTAGTTTTTGGAATACTCTTTAAACTTTGTTGTTTCTTACCAAGTTCTTCAAAGTTTTGTCCTAAGTATCTTATACAAGATGAACAACAATTAAATCACACATTGATGAGCTTGGTTGGATCAACGGGATAAATCCATTTGACAACTCAAAAATTCGTGAGAGAGATAATAGGAGCAAAATCAAACAGAATATGATATGATAAAATTAAGTAAAATGTAATTTGTTGAAAGAGTTAACTAATAAATATATAGAATGCTTTAAGAACAACTTTCAGATATAGCAAACATAAAAATTATATTTATATATTATAGCTATAGTTTATATGATTGCGCTCCATAGCAAACATCATGTTTACTATGGCTATTAATTTGTATATTTCGCTATACATATACATAAAAAAATATGTATTTCGGTATACAAATGAGTCATGTATTTGTATATTTCGGTATACAAATGGATCCTGCATTTGTATATTTTGGTCTATTTGTATATTTCGGTATACAAATGGGTCTTGCATTTGTATATTTTGGTCCATTCGTCTATTTTGGTATACAAATGGGTCTTGCATTTGTATATTTCGGTATACAAATGGGTCCTGCATTTATATATTTCGGTATACAAATGGGTCCTGCATTTGTATATTTCGATATACAAATGGAATGGCAAAAAGCATGGAATGTTTGCTGTGAATTACAAATAAAAGAAACTATGACTATATCATTTAATTTGAATTAATAATTTGTTATTTCATACAATTTTCCCATGTTTTAAAGCATGAAAGGGGGAATAAAGGAAAGTGACCGATTTTTTATGAAATACTTGTGGCTTCAGTTGGAAATATATTAAAAAGTATAGCTATATTTTCTTTCTCTTATTTTTAATACTAATAAGAGATTAAAGTGAGGAGCTTAGAATAGTAAGGGCATTTTTGTAAGGGAAAATTGTACATAATGGCAAACTATTAATTCAAATTAAATGGTATAATCACACTTTGATTTAATTGTGTCCTGTAGCAAACTGTTTGCCAGCGCCTCTCTTCCTCAAACTCTCGCTCACCACTCTCCTCTCTCGCTCACTCCCTTTGTGCTCGCCTTTTCGCTTTATACAACAGAATTGTATAAATTGCGTTTCTGTTTGTATAAAGCAAGAAAAAATTGTATATACACATGCAAATACATATATATTCGTCCTATACACTTATAATTATACAATAAAAATATTCCCCTGCTCAGTTCTCTTTTGCCTTTCTCTCTTTCTCGTTTTATACAACAGAATTGTATAAATTGTGTTTCTGTTTGTATAAAGCGCGAGAAAATTGTATATACACATGTAAATACACATATATTCGTCCTATACACTTATAATTATATAGTAAAAATATTCCCCTGCCCAGTTTTATGTTTGTATAATGTATAATTTATGTTTGTATCAAGCGAAAGAGAGAGCGATTTTTGATATACAAATATTTTTGTCAACAATTTATACAAACGAGAGGCTAACAACAATTTATACAAATGGCCTGCCAGCGAAATTATATAAATCTGAAGAGGAGCCAACGAATTATACAATTGCTTCTTTTTGTATATATGTATAGCGAAATAGACACCTTTCAATTGTATATGTATAGCGAATTATACATATATTTTTGCTATGAAGCGCAATTATGCAAACTTTGCTATAGCATACAAATATAATTTTTTTATTTGCTATATGTGAAAGTTGCTCTTTTTGTAATTACTTATTTTATTTTATTTGTGGTTTTTTTGGCGGTTAATACTTAAATCTTTTTTTTCTTTACAAATATGACTACTAATTAATAAGGCAGTAAATAGAGTAGCTTGTCGTAATCCTCCTGTGTGCTTCCACACAACTAAAATAAAGCTTCTACAGATGCACTAATTTTTTGTAGTAAAAAGAAGGGCCAACTTAAATAACTTTTTTCACATATTTCTTCTGCTTTTAATTTGGTTATTTTACTCTCTTTTTTTGTTTGTTATTTGTTTAAAAATATGAAAATATATTATTATAAAACAAAATAATTAACTATATACATATTATTTTTAGTTCAAGCCAACTCAAAATCTCCTCTAATTTGAATCTTAACAACATATAAAAAATTTGCGACCAACATAGATTGGAAAACAAACCCTACAGATATTACTGAAAGTTACATAAGAATAATACTATAAATTACAATAATAAACAACTTTAAATAAATAAAAACCAAATTAAAACTTGATTGACTCTTCAAATTCCGTCTATATCGCATAACATTTTATATATATATATATATATATATATATATATATATAAATTAGAATAATTAACAACTTAAATATCAAAAATCATATTAAAAGTCGATTAACTCTTCAAATTTTGTCTATATCACAAAAATTTTGAAATTTTGTCTATATCACAAAAATTATGAGAAAAAACAACATATGTTGCACGGGCCCCTGTAACTAGTATTATGAATAGGGGAACTTTAGCATATAGCCACACAAAATAACTTAATTACGCTTCATAACTATAGTTTGCTAATTACAGTTCGTAGCTACATGTTATTGGGAGGAGATTGACGAGCGAGATTGGGAGAGGAAGGAGAGAGGCGAGCGAGAGATGGCAAAGTGTTGAGAGAGGTGAATTGTATATGTACATCTGTCAAAACAATTGTATATATGTAACTGATATACATATGTATTTGTATATCTGGCGAGCAAGATCGGGAGAGGGAGGAGAGAGACAAGCGAGAGAGGGGAATAATTTGTTAGTTGCGAATTATACAAATATGACGAATTATACAAATGTGGCTATTTATACAAACTCGAACTCATCCCACCTAATTAATTGTTAATATTAGTCGCGAATGATAATTATAGCAAATTATAGCTATGATGACTAATTAAGTAGTATAAGTTTGCTTAACCACATAATTTTCCCTTATAAATATAATAGCTATGTTATGTTTAATTATGTAAATTTTCCTTCTTAAAATTTTGGTTATAGACTTAAGATAATATTATAATACACATAATAAAAAGAAATCTAACAAATATATGCATTAGAATTATTTAATCGTTAGTGCACATTACTGCATATTGACATAGAGGACAAATAAAATTATGAAAAAAATAAATTAAACTAGTACAAATAATGCAAAAAAATGGAAATATTTTTTATGAGTTACTTATTTTATAAATGTAAAAAAGTTAATTTTGACTAAAAATAGCCAATATTTAAACTGGAGTATCTTTGGAAAAATTAGAAGATGTCACTTGAATGGAAAAATTGTAACTCGGGTACTCTCAAAATTAGAATCAAAATGTATTTTAAGGAATGCAAATCTCTCTAAACACTTTAATGAAAAAATGCAACTCACGTATTGTCAAAATTGGAGTCAAAATGTATTTTAAGGATTGTAAATTTCTTGAAACACTTGAATGGAAAAAATGTAACCCATGTACCATCAAAATAAGAGTCAAAATGTATTTTAAATCACTTGAAACACTTGAATGGAAAATATTTAACTCATGTACCGTCAAAGCTAGAGTCAAAATATATTTTAAGGATTGTAAATCTCTTGAAACACTTGAATGGAAAAAATTTAACTCATGTACTGTTAAAATTGGAGTCAATGTATTTTAAGGATTGTAAATCTCTTAAAACACTTTAATGGAAAAAATGCAACTCGTGTACCGACAAAAGTGGAGTCAAAATATATTTTAAGGATTGTAAATCTCTTGAAACACTTGAATGGAAATAATGTAATTCATGTACCGTCAAAATTGGAGTCAAAATGTATTTTAAGGATTGTAAATCTCTTAAAACACTTTAATGGAAAAAATGCAACTCGTGTACCGACAAAAGTGGAGTCAAAATGTATCTTAAGGATTGTAAATCTCTTGAAATACTTGAATGGAAAAAATGTAACTCATGTACCATCAAAATTGGAGTCAAAATGTACTTTAAGGATTGTAAATATCTTGAAACACTTGAATGGAAAAAATTTAACTCATGTACCGTCAATACTAGAGTCAATGTATTTTAAGGATTGTAAATCTTTTGAAACAATTGAAAGGAAAAAATGTAATTCATATACCATCAAAATTGGAGTCTAGATATATTTTAAGGATTGTAAATCTCAAAGAAAAATACATAATAAGCAATTCATTTATATACTTGACTTAATCACGAAATAAAAAAAATACCATCACCTATAAATTGCACAACTTTCTTCCCAAAGTTTCTCAAGTCTATTCTGTCAAACCATCTTCTTTCCCCAAAAACGGTTGTAATGGCACAAACACAGATTATAAGCCGACAGAAGATTGAACTAAAGATGATAACATCTAAAGCGAAACGCATGGTAGCTTTCAAAAAGCTATGGGCAAGTGCTGTTAAGGAAGCACGTGAACTTCATATCACAACGGGAGCAGATGTTGCTATTGTTGCTTATTCCCCAACAGGCAAACCATATGCTTATGATTCCTCCAACAATTTTGGGACAATAAAGAGGTTTCTCAATAATGCAAAAGCTTCTGCGATCAAAGGGGGTCATTGATTTGACTATATTCAGAGAAGGATTTATCTATTTTCTTTTATTTAGTTTTTATCTTCAGTGAAGTCAGTTTATTTAGTATGTGAGTCTTTATTTGGGTCGTTGTTGTCCTTTGATTTTTATTTGCTTAATCATTTACTGTTGTGTCTTTAGTCCTCCATGATCTTATACTATAAAGTATAAGATCTTATGGTATATTTTCTATTCTCTGTTATATTTTAATAAAATAAATTCTTCTCTGTTAAATAATGTGATGTCAACTCGTGAAATATATGTTTATGCATTAGTCGATTATATCCCTCTTCTAAGTAATTGAGCTACAAAATTGTTTGAAAACTCTACCAAGCAGCCGATTCACTATTGATTAAAAATACAAAAAGACTTATTTACAAAAAATTTACAATATAAAAGCTTTCTTTTAAATAGTATAGCTATAAAGTAGCTAGTTCGTATTAGGTTTTCTTTACCCACTTCTAAGAGTGTTCACGAGAAATTGTAAAATCACCCGATTTAAATTCTAATAAAAATAAAAATTACATTCTCTTAGTTTGATTTAGTTTTAAATTTTGAAAATCGATAAAATTTTATTTAATTGTGATCAAAGTTAAAAAGAATATAAGAATTGAACCAAAAAAGTTGTATAAATACATAATTAAAAATTATAATTACATTTTATTATGTATATGTATTTTTTCATATCTATTTACAAAATATTTGCAATGGATATTATCTTTTTGAAATCTTGGGCATTTTTTTAGTGTGTATAATTATCTCGTTTCTTATTTTATCTTTAGAGTTTAAACTATAATGGGCTTGTTCATGCATCATCTTTGGTCATATTATGCATATGTCGATGCAAATCTGTGCTTTTATAAATATATAAGCCTGTGGGAGTACTAGTTCAATATGCATGTGTGTTACTTTTTTTGTGACATAGATAGTGTTTGGAGAGTCAAACATAAATTGTATATGTTTTTTAATATTTTAAGTTGTTAATTATTGTAATTTATAGTACTTTTGTCTTGACCCAAAATGAGTCATGAGTGACATCCACACCTAACCTCCTAGGTGGGCGAACCAACAAATACAACCCCAACTTATATTAATTGTTCAACTTACGAAATTCAACCATAATGCGGAAGCTCAAATCTTATTAAGGTAAGAAATACAAATCCACTAAAGTCTATTAGACATTATTTCTCATAATGTGAAAGTCATCACGTCAAGACAACTAATTCTCAAATACCAAGTCTAAGAATATCAAAGATACCATAAATAAATAAATAAATAAAATAGTTTGTGTCCGAAAACAAAGGACATCATGCCACGACCGAGAGAATCCAACACGATCTAGAATGAATAGCTCACCCTAGAACCCGATGTGCTGGAGAAAGGTTAGAGCTAAGGGCGAGTTAAAGCTGGTGGTACATGTAGAAATCTCACGTCTAAGATTAGGGAAATTAAGGATTGTATTGATGAAAATAATGTTAAGTTACAAGCTCCTTATGTCACACCCTGAGCCCACACCATGGACGTGGCCGGCACTCGAGAACCATTGTTGGCCCCAAGCAAACCCTTGGTTTGGCTTACTTACTCAGCGAAAGACATAAACACAAGAGAATATAGCTCATGCAATAACTTAAAAGATAGTAACTTAGCCAAAAATTGCAACTCAAGTCTTAAACGTATACAACTGAAATGAATAAGACTAAAGAACTAATACTATCAGTTTATGAAGCCTCTAAAACAAAGAGGGATGTCGGGACAGGATCCCCGATCATCCTAACAACTGAAAACTAGAAATCAAATGATGAAAGAGTCCTTCGGAATGCAAGGGGGTTCACCAACAGACTCGCAGTGCTGAACCTGATCAACGAGGCGCTGCATGCTGATCCTGGTTACCTGTGTCTGCATCATAAGACGATGCAGGCCAACTGGCTTCAGTACATTGAATGTACGAGTATGCGAGTTGGAATGCAAAACAATACAAAGGCTTGAAAAGATGCTGAAACAAACACTTACTTTGGCTCTTCTCAACTCATGAATAACTTAATTCAAAATAAAGCAATGAACACATGAAATATATGAAAAGCTTTATAAAACAGGAAAAGCAACTTAGTTTCTGTGGGAGATTCTTTAACCGACAACCATCACTATGAGCCTAAGTGGTGATACAACATCTTCCCCAAGCTACCAGAACCGTCCTATACTTTGTTGTCATATAGAATGCTTAACTTAGTGGATCCACTAGCTTAACTTATATGGTCATCTAACGAGCATGACCCATTAATATCCATGATGGCTACATAGTTTATGGAGATTTGAGAGTAAATATGAACTCGCATCCCCATATCGGTGCTCAATACTACTCCCAAAAAGTACTTAGCTCATATGCTTTAAGAAAAACTTCTTTCTTTGGTTTGAGATAATTATTCAAAGCATAGCTTAAAAGCTCTATTGGAATCGATGCTCCCTTTTCTTGCTCAAATATGAAAACATTTATAAACTCTTTGGGAATACTTAGTTCCCTTATAACTTTTTTGAGAAATGAACTCAACTATTTACTCTTTGCTTAACTTGAAACTTAAGTCTTAAAACAAGGTTAAAACATTTGTTAGAGACTTTTGGAAACTTTAAAAACTTTGTTTTGACTTGCTTCTTAACTTCTAGACTTGACATTTAACTTCTCTTGACTTTGATCCTAACTTTCCTTGAATTGGATTATGGATTCAAGGTTCATAATCTCATGTTTATGGATGATTTCATGATGATTAGATGTACCTTAGAGTGTTGGAATCAACTAGAAAACATAGGTACATTGCTAAGGAACAAGTACGAAAAGGTGGAGAAGAAATGGGGAGAACTGGTGTCCCTGGCGCTTTGAGAGGCGCCAACCCTCAAACTTCAGAGAATATTTTGGGGCGCACTGGCTGGCGCGACTCCCCACCCCTTCCCTGGGTGTTTGACGACTTTTCTTCTCCATTTTTCAACTCTAAACCCTCTAAACTTCAATGGTTCTTTCCCCCACACACTTAGGATCATTTATACCTTCAATATATGAGAGATTCAAACCGAAATTTCACCCGGAAACATGAATCAAATCGCAAGAAACTTCAATCAACACAACCCACAATAATTCAAGAACAACCTTCAAAAATGTTCATCAAGAACTCAATTTCTAAACTTTCAAGACTTAAATTCGCTGAATTAAATCATGATTGGCACGTGGGTGAACTAACCAAACGCTATGCGATCTGACATACTTTGTAGGGATCACTCCCGACGAAATCCACAAGCTATCCTAGACGTAGTCGACGAATGTTGCTTCCTCTTCTCCTTTATCCTCTTCTCTCTTTTTTCCAAGCCCTAGCGTGAACTCTAACTTTTCTAAACTGACCAAAATCTGGTTTTACCCCAATTAATCTCCTAAAAACGAATTAGAATAATTATGTAAGGAAAAGACTATATTACCCTTCAAAAAATCCAGATTAGACTTTCCTTAATCCAACAACCCAACTTCTAAAGAGCATAACTTACTCATACAAACTCGGAATTGCGAAAACTCGGTGGCGTTGGAAAGATCATTCCAAGAGCTTTCCAACCATATCTAGAAGTACACCTTACTCATCCTGAGCTACGAGTTATGACCGTTTGAAGTTGACCAAAACTCAACTTTTCCTAACTTAAACAAATTTCCAGATTTTCATTCTTTCCAAAAATGACTATTTCCAATTATTAGTTTCTTCCTAGTTATTTCCAATTGTGAGATGTTACAATATCTCCCCCTTAGGAACATTCTTCCTCTAATGAGATTACTTTTACTAGGCTAAGGGTGTAATATCAAGTTCAAACACCCAACAATCAATTGCAAACAAACAACATGCTCACTCATAATTTAAAGAATACTAAGAAGAGAATTAGTACCTTGGTCTGCATTATCTCCGGACTCAAAGAGATATGTATATCTCTTCTTCATATCCTCTTCAGCTTCCCAAGTAGCTTCTTCAACAAATTGGTTCCTCCAAAGGACTTTGACTGATGCTACTTCCTTAGTCCTCAACTTGCAAACTTAGCGGTCTAAGATTTGAACATGAATCTCCTCATAAGATAAGATGTCCTTGATCCCAATATCTTTAGTTGGTATGATCAATGAAGGATCGCCCATCCACTTCTTCAACATGGAGATGTGAAACACCGGATGAACCGCGGTTAACTCTTGTGGTAGCTCCAACTCATAAGCTACTTTGACAATCCTCTTGGATATTCGGTAAGGTCTGATATACCGGGGACTAAGCTTCCCCTTTTTACCAAACCTCATAACACCCATCATGGGAGAAACTTTTAGATACACCGAATCATCTACTTCAAACTCCAACTCTCTTCTCCTAACATCAGTGTAGGATTTCTGACGACTCTGTGCCGTCTTCAAACTCTCTTGAATCACTTTCACCTTCTCTATCGCTTGATGCACTAAATCTGGTCCTATCAACCCTGCTTCATCAACATCAAGCCATCCAATAGGATATCTGCATCTTCTTCCATAAAGAGCTTCATAAGGAGTCATTTGGATGCCAGAGTGGTAACTATTATTGTATGTAAATTCGATAAGGGGTAGGTGATTATCCCAATTACCTTTGAAATCAATCACGCAGGCCCTCAACATATCCTCTAAGGTCTGAATAGTGCACTCTGCTTGCCCATCAGAATGAGGATGAAAAGCAGTACTCAAGTTCACCTTTGAACCCAAATCCTCCTGAAAAGATTTCCAGAACTGTGCAGTAAATTGTGCACCCCTATCTGAAATAATGGAGATCGGAACCCCATGAAGTCTTACCACCTCTTTAATATAAAGCTTGGCTTAATCTTCTGTTGAGTGGGTAGTCTTTACCAGTAAAAAGTGGGCTGATTTTGTCATTCTATCGACAATCACCCAAACAGAATCATATTGCCTGCGAGACCTTGGTAAACCTGTGATGAAGTCCATATTAATCATCTCCCACTTCCATTCCGGAAGCTCTATATTCTGAGCCAAACCATCAAGACTTTAATGCTCTACTTTAACTTGTTGGCAATTTGGACACATAGCAACAAATTCTATAATGCCCTTCTTCATGCTACTCCACCAATAGACTTCCCTCAAATCGTGATACATCTCTGTGGAACCCAGATGAATGGAATATCTGGAGCTATGAGCTTCCTCCACGATCCTCTCTTGAGGTCTATCCACCATTGGTACACACAATCTACCTTGATATCTCAACATACCATCTCCCCCTTGTTCAAAAGCTAATACTTTTTGCTTACGAACATTTGCCTTCAATTCAAGCAATATAGGGTCTTGGTTTTGCTACTCTTTCACTGTTGACACCAATGAAGATTCAGCCCCATTCATCACCACTACTCCTCCTTCTGTGGAATCCATTAGCCGGACTCCTAAGCGTGCAAGTTTATGTACATCTTTCGCCAACTCTCTCTTTTCTCCCTCAACATAGAAGTACTACCCATAGACAACCTGCTCAAAGCATCAGCAACAACATTAGCCTTACCTGGGTGGTAAATAATACTCATGTCGTAATCCTTGAGTAATTCTAACCACCTCCTTTGTCTGAGATTAAGCTCTTTCTGAGTGAACACATATTGAAGACTTTTGTGATCACTGAATACATCAACATGGATACCATATAAATAATGACGCCATATCTTCAAAGCAAATACTACATCAGCCAATTCTAAGTCATGGGTTGGGTAGTTCTTCTCATGAACTTTCAATTGTCAGGAGGCATAAGCTATGACTTTGCCATTCTGCATTAACACACAACCCAAACCAACTCTAGATGCATCACAATACACCACAAAACCTTGAGTACATTCCGGTAAGGTCAAAACTGGGGCAGTAGTCAACCTTTTTTTCAATTCCTGAAAGTTTTTCTCACAAGCTTCAGACCATTGAAACTTAACAGTCTTTTGAGTCAATTTGGTCAAAGAGGATAAGATAGACGAGAACCCCTCTACGAAGCTTCTATAATATCCAGCCAAATTCACGAAATTCCTAATATCAGTTGTAGATGTGGGTCTATGCCAACTCTGCACCGCCTCTGTCTTCAGAGTATCAACTCTAATTCCATCACCGGAAACTATGTGGCCCAAGAATGCCAGAAACTATGTGGGAGATTCTTTAACTGACAACCACCACTATGAGGCTAAGTGGTGATACAACGTCTTTCCCACGTTGCCATAACTGTCCTATACTTGTCGTCATATAGAACGCTTAACTTAGTGGATCCACTAGCTTAACTTAAGTGATCATCTAAAAGCATGACCCATTAGTACCTATGATGGGTACATGGTTTATGGAGACTTGAGTTCATATGAACTAGCATCCCGATATCGGTGCTCAATAGTACTCCCAAAAAGTACTTAGCTCATATGTTTTAAAAACAAACTTCTTTCTTTGGTTTGACATAATTACTCAAAACTTAGCTTAAAAGCTCTCTTGGAATCGATGTTCCTTTTTCTTGCTCAAATATGAAAACATTTATAAACTCTTTGGAAATACTTAGTTCCCTTATAACTTTTTTGAGAAATGAACTCAACTCTTTACTCTTTTTTTAACTTGAAACTTAAGTCTTACAACAAGGTTAAAACGTTGGTTCGAGACTGTTGAAAACTTTAAAAACTTTGTTTTGACTTGCTTCTTAACTTCTAGACTTGACACTTAACTTCTCTTGACTTTGATCCTAACTTTCCTTGAATTAGATTATGGATTCAAGGTTCATGATCTCATGCTTATGGATGATTTCATGATGTTTAGATGTACCTTAGAGTGTTGGAATCAACTAGTAAACATAGGTAAATTGTTAAGGAACAAGTACGAAAAGGTGGGAAAGAAATGGGGAGAACTGGCGTCCCTGGCACTCTGAGAGGCGCGGGGAACCAACCCTCAAACTTCAGAGAATATGTTAGGGCGCACTGGCAGGAGCGACTCCCCACCCCCTTCCCCGGGTGTTTGACGACTTTTCTTCTCCGTTTTTCAACTCTAAACCCTCTAAACTACAATGGTTCTTTCCCCACACACTTAGGATCATTTATACCCTCAATATATGATAGATTCAAACCGAAATTTCACCCAGAAACATGAATCAAATCGCAAGAAACTTCAATCAACACAACCCACAACAATTCAAGAACAGCCTTCAACAATGTTCTTCAAGAACTCAATTTCTAAACTTTCAAGACTTAAATTTGCTGAATTAAATCATGATTGGCGCGTGGGTGAACTAACCCAATGCTATGCGATCTCACATACCTTGTAGGGATCAACCCCGATGAAATCCACAAGCTATCATTGACAAAGTCGACGAATCTTGCTTCCTCTTCTCCTTTCTCCTCTTTTCTCTTTTCTCCAAGCCCTAGCATGAACTCTAACTTTTCAAAACTGATCAAAATCTGGTTTTACCCCAATTAATATCCTAAAAACGAATTAGAATAATTAGGTAAGGAAAAGACTACATTACCCTTCAAAATATCCGGATTAGACTTTCCTTAATCCAACAATCCAACTTCGAAAGGGGATAACTTACTCATACAAACTCGGAATAGCGCAAACTCGGTGGTGTTGGAAAGATCATTCCAAGAGCTTTTCAACCATATCTGGAAGTACACCTAACTCATCCTGATCTAGGAGTTATGGCTGTTTGAAGTTGACCAAAACTCAACTTTTCCTAACTTAAACAAACTTCTAGATTTTCATTCTTTACAAGAATGTCAATTTCCAATTATTAGCTTCTTCCTAGTTATTTCAAATTGCGAGATGTTACACCTTATATAGGAGAGAATTGTAGAATCCTAAGTTAACTATACTTAGAGTCCTACTGCAATACCTATTACTACTACTACTACTACTATAATAATAATAATAATAATAATAATGCAACTATAAATAATCTAATCCTAGTTGTACTATAATCCTAATAGTAATCTAATCTTAGTTGTAATATAATCCTAATCGACTTCAACTAGTACAATAAGTAGCAGCCTACTCGATATAAGTATTCTAATCCTAGTTTGACTATAAACTCTACAACAGTGTTGCAAACACGTGTGTTGTAATCACGTCAGTCAGCTTCGTTGGACCTCTTCCTTCGACATGTTCCAATCATCAGCTTCCTTCTTATTCAACACGTCAGTCAGCTTCGTTGGACCTGTATCATCAGCTTCATTCTTCTTCAACACTTCCCCTCAAGCTAAGAGAGTAGAGGAACGGTTACTCCTAGCTTGCTTCGAATACCCAGCAAAAACTTGTTTTGTCAATACTTTGATATGAATATGATGTCTAGTTGTTGCTTGTGATAGTTCATCTGCAGATTGATACGAGTAGTCCCACCAGTAAAAAAAAACTTAAGAGCAGTATGATTATTCCTACCACAGATTTGACATGACTCAATTGTAACATCCCACTTTAGAAAAGAACTAGAAGTAGAAAGAAAACCATTTTTTTAAAGATCAAATTCGGAAAGTTTGGCAAGTTTTGTTAAGAATGAGTTTTGGGTCAACTTCAAACGGCCATAAATCTTAGTACAAGATGAGTTAGGTGTGCTACAAGATATCAAATGAAAGGTCTTTGAATTATCTTTCAAACTCCACCGAGTTTGCTAATTTTTGAGTTCGTATGAGGGAGATATGTCCGTTCGAAGTTGGGCTGTCTAGATAAGAAAAGTTAACCGAATTTTAAAGGGGTATTTTGGTCTTTTCCATACCCAATTGGTATAATTAGTTTTTAGTGAATTGATTTGGGTCTAAACTGATTTGGTTCAGTTTACACTTCGCAAAATTACGCTAGGGCTTTGAGAGAAGAGAAAAGAGGAGAAAAGCCAAAGCTCATCGTTCTTAAGGTTTCGCTTGCGGATTTCGCCAAGCGTTAATCCCTACGAGGTATGTGAGATCACATAGCATTGGGTTCGTTCACCCACATGCCAATCATGATTTATTTCAGTGTATTTACGTTCTTGAAAGTAGAGTAATTGAGTTCTTGATGGATTTTGTTGAAGTTACTTTTGGGTTCTCGATTGTTGAGTTATTAAGGAGTTCTTGAGTTAGTTTCATGATATTTGAAGTTAGTTTTGAGTATATTCTTGTATAATTTGGTTGGGTATTCGAATCTAAGTGTTTAGGGAAGGAACCAATTGAATCTAGATGAATTAGGGTAAAAAAACGAACAAGAAAATTCGTCATTAATCTGGGGAAAAGGGGAGGGGGGCCGCGCCACTCAAAGCGCCCCACATCAGTGTCTAAAGTTTGGGCTCTGGGGCGCTGCGCCACTCAGAGTGCCCCAACCCAATTTCTATAGTTTGTCCTCTACCCTTTCCCACTCTAAGGTACGTCTAAACATCATGATATCATCCATAAACATGAATCATAACCTTGAATCCATAAATTCAAGTTCAAGGAAAGTTAAGAGCTAAGTCTAAAGAGTTCTTAGAGTCTTTTTAAAAAAGCCTTTTGCAAATGTTTTAAACTTGTTTTAAGACTTGAGTTTTGTGTTGAGTAAAGAGTAAAGAGTGAAGTTCATTTCTTTAAAAGAGTATATGGGGACTATGTATTCCCAAAGAGTAAATATTTTCACACTTAAACAAGACAGGAAACACCGATTTCCAAATGAGCCTTTGAGTTAGTTTTCAGTAAAGAGTAAATGTTTTCACAATTAAGCAAGAGAGGAACCATTGATTTCCAAGAGAGCCTTTGGGCTAGTTTTTGAGTAATTATCTCAAACCACAGAAAGAGTTATGTTTATAAACATATGAGCTAGTTATATTTTGGGAGTAGTATTGAGCACCGATATGGGGGAGAGTTCTGACAACTCACAGCTCCCATAAACTATGTACCCATCATGGGTAGAAAAAGGGTCATAATTTTTAGATGATTCCTTAGTGCTTTTTAGTATAGACTACTGGATCCACTTAGTAGTTAGGTTTTATACCCCAACAAGGTATAGGACGGCCCTGACAGCGTAAGGCAAAACGATGTATCATCACATAACTCTTAAGTGATGATTGTCGGTTAGAGAAACTCCCACAAAAGTATTTTGTATTCTTATACATACAGAGTTAATTGTATTTTTATATACAAACAAAGTTTATATTGCATCTTTGCATACAAACTAAATTGCTATTGTATTTCTCAATACACAGAGTTGTTATCCATGTTTTAAAAGCTTTTCTTTATATTGCATTCATATTATTGCTTTATATTAAAATGAGTTAAGTTGAGTTGAGCCCAGGTATGTTCTTTTAGTTCCTTTCAAGCTTATGTCTTGTTTTAGAATTACCCTCACATGCTCGTACATTCAATGTACTAATGCCAGTTGACCTGCATCTTTTATGATGCAGATACAGGTAAACAGGATCAGCATCCAGCGCATCGTTGATTCTAGTTAAGCTTCAGATTTGTTGGTGAGCCTCCTTGCTTGTGGAGGACCCCATTTTATTACTTTATCAATTAGTTCATTAGGATGTCGTGTATCTTGTCCCGACGTCCATCTCAGTTGTTAGAGGCTTCATAGACAGTTAGTTGATGTTAGTCTTGAGTCTTTCCATTTCAGTTTTTATATTGAGACTTGAGTTGCCATGTTTGCCAATTGAATGTTAATCTTTAAAACATTCTAAGTTATTCATTGAGACAGTTTAGTTTGATTGTATTTCAATACTTTCTTTTATCACGAGTAAGTCTTCCGCTAAGAGTTAAGCCAGACCAAGGGTTCGCTTGGGGCAAGCAATAGTTCTCGAGTGTCAGTCCCGCCCAGGGTGAAGGCTCAGGGCGTGACAAACTCAATCATATTCCTCTCCTTATTTTCACTTTGGGAACTTTTATTGTTCAGAGAACCTGGTCCATATTGACTGTTCTGAGAACTTGTTCCCTGTCCAGCAGGCTTGAAACTTGTTTCTCTGGAGTTAATGTTGTTGTTTCTTCTTCCCCTGCCATTTTGAGCAGATAATACCATGTTATGATTTTGTTGTGGCACATCTTCTTCATCTTCCCTTATATCAAAACTCGTGAGAGCATAAATAAATTGATTAAGGGTGGAATATGATTCCTTACCTAATATGACGGTCCTAAAGGTCTTGTATTTGAGACCTAAACCTCTAGCAAAATTAATTACTTTTGTTGCTTGAATATAAGATTTTTTCAAGCATTCTAACATCTCCTTGGCAGTTGAGCAACCCACAATTAGGTACATGTTTCCTTCGGTCAAGGTTCCTGAGATCCAACTCTTTAGTAACACATCTTTCTCCTTCCAATCATCAATGGTGCCACTATCTTTTGCATCCTTCTCAACCTCTACAACTTTCCCAGCAGTCTGTCCAGTGGAACAACTGCTTTTACTTGGTTCATTCTCTGTGATGAGATATGTTTGTTTCATCACGTGAATCAATTGGGATATTTGTGTCCTCCATATGAGGCTGTTTGTTGGCTTAAGATTAATGGAGCAAGTGACAATGAGTTGGTGAAGTGAGGAAGTCGACATAGTGTTGGTAAAAGTGGTCATTGCAATTTAACGTGTGGTTTTTTTTTATCAATACTCAGAGAGCGGACGAATTTTTATGCTCTGATACCATGTAAAGATATGGCACTTGAGAACATCCTAGTCGATATAAGTGGACTAATCCTAGTGTGACTCTAAACTATACGACATTGTTGTAAACACGTGTGTTGTAATCACGTCAGTCAGTTTCGTTGGACCTGTTCCTTCGACATGTTTCAATCATCAACTTCTTTTTTCTTCAACACGTCAATCAGCTTCGTTGGACCTGTTCCCTTGACATGTTCCAATCATCAGCTTCCTTCTTCTTCAACACTTGGACTTGTTCGTTTGACATGTTCCAATCATCAGTTTCCTTCTTCTTCAACAGTACACTCGTTGTACTCCACAAAAGGAACACGAAGAAAAACACAAGTAGGGGTCAGTACAGGGAAACATGTACTGAGTAGATATCATTGGGCGACTCGAAATAGAAATCTATATGCGTAAAGTAATAGTATAAAATCAACTATAGCGCTTAGCAGGTGGCAAACAACAAACAACATGAACAAGTAACAACAGTAACAAAGCCAGTATGTAATCAATCAACACTATCAAGAACACACACGAGGACTCAGGCCTCCCTACCACGCTCTTTTGGGAAATGAGATTGAGAACATTTAAGCTATTTTGACATGTTTCCTTTAGTGTTACCGTGCCGGGACGTGACACCTGATCCAATAATATCATGCCGGCTCGTGGCACCAGATCCAAACATATCGTACCGGCTCGTGACACCCGATCCAAATATATCGTAATAGCTCGTGGCATTCAATCCAAATATAATGTTCTAGTTCGTGGCACCTGATCCAAATGTAATGTACCGGTTCGTGGCACCTGATCCAACAACATAGTTAATTCATCATTATTTATCATCAATTTCCACTTCATTAATAATATTTTATCAAGCCTTCTTTATTTAATGCATCATTTTAATAGAACAAGTTCAAAATTATGGATTTCGCGGTCTTGGGATTACAGATCAATCTCAACAACACATGAATTATCCATCAAGTTCATTCTTTATAATATCTTTTTTCCTTCTCATTTTTTTATTTTATTTTAGTTTACTTTACGGCTTATTGATTATATTTTATTTTCTCCCTAAAATTACATCAATCGAGCATCTTTGTGATGAGTTCATTCTTTCAATTTTGGTTAATCTCCAACTTATCTAAGGTAAGAATCTCCTTAATTAATCGAATTGACCTATGAAGTTTGTAAGCATCTATCGTTAATCGAATTTGTCTTTTACAACATTTTAGCATAGAGTTAATATCTCAAAAGGTCACTCAATTTTGATAATTTATCTAGTAAAGTCATTGAACTTTATTTTGCATCAATAAAATCACTCAATCAAATTTATCATTAAAAAAGTTGACAAAGAAAAATAAATTGTGTTTATGCCATATAAATATAAACTTTATAAATATATAAAATTAAAGAAAACTTATGAATTTTTTTTTATTGATAAACTTAATTAGTGAAAACTATATTATGGTATTAACAAAAATCCTCTGCCTTATCGTAGCAATAGGGGGCAATAACAGTAATTATTTTTCGATTATATTCAATTTAAATTCTGATGGCTGAAAAGTGGAGGAATGAAAATTGTCAATAATACGAAATTTGGACAGTTAGAAGCATATATAGAGGAGGTTCCGTAGGTTCACGTGAACCCATGCTCCCCTCTCTAGATTATATATAGTAGTGTTATATTTTTTAAAAAGTATTTAAATATAGAGGTAGGAACCCACATTAAAAGTAGCATATAAATATGATGATGATTAGGTGCACCTCTCTAAGTACATATAGAATTTTAAATCTTATATATCTATCTTATTTTTGTTAGTAACACCCCTCCAAGTGGTTATCGATAATACTTTAGGCGTTTCAATCAATTATTTTATTTTCAAGTGTGTAATATTGGAAATTCCTAAAATAAACTTAGCACGGTAAAATTTTTATATAATAAATCAAATGTGTATATTGAAATTTAAAACTAGTGGCATTATATATGTTAGACCTATAATTTTTAAAATTTAACAATTTAGTGTTAAAAACGTAAATGTCAAATCGATCAAATTTATATCTTAGATGCATCTCTTCATAAAAGTGCATCCATCCTTCCAAAATTCTGAATACGCAAGTTCAATATCGTCACAATATATCTTTTAGAGTAACAAGGTTTTCTTCGATTGAATTGACATGGATGCTTTTGGGTGATGCTAAACACACTACATCAAAAATGATCATTAGCGGTAATTAATTCTTAATTATCGCTAAATATGTAATTTTAGAGGCAATTAGCACTCTTTGTATATGTCCATAAATCCTTTAGCGACATTGATTCTAATGACACTTAACTAATGCCAGTAAAGACTTAAGCACTCTTTATTAATGTTAATATTTAATGCCGCTAAAAGTTGGTTTTATTGTAGTGACATCTCAATTTATTTATAAATTCTCCTTAAAAAATCATATTTCTTTACCCCTGAATATTAGTTTTAATTTTTCAAATATATTAAATGTTTATCCATTTTTGTTCTTTCTATTACTCAGTTGAATTGTAACTTCTTCTCTGAATTTGACAATGGTTTTGTTTTATTTTTGTGATGGTTACAGTGATTCAGTGACTATAACCTTGATTTAGGAAAGGAAATGGATGGTGATATATTTTTTTTAATAATAAATTAAGTTAAGTGATTTTATTGATAGAAAAATTCAAGTGGAGTGAATTTATTGATACAAATAAAGTTTAATGATTTAACTAGATAAATTATTAAAGTTGAGTGACTTTTCAAGATATTAACTCTTTTAGCATATAAATATCTCTTTTAGGTCTCCCCTTGGCCTTTTGACTTTACTTCATTGTTAATAGGTTTAATATGAGAAAATTGAAAATAGCGAAATCATATTTTAAAGAGATCCCTATTTTAAATATAAATTTGGTGTTTATCTGCGAAGTCACATTTTAAATATAAAGTTTACTAACCCTCACAAATAATTGTAGCAGTGATTTTCATAAGTCCTACAGTTACATATATTACAATAGATTTGCAGTGTTTTTTCGAAGACAATGATTTTTTAGGATGGTTATAAACCTCTGTTAGTTATTTTATCAAATTCTGAGTACATTCATTTTGTGACAGTTGTCACCTCCGTCAAAATTGGAGTCAATATATATTTTAAGGATTGTAAGAGTCCATTTGAATTGGCTTAAAAATAGCTTATAAGTAATAAATAAAAAGTTAAACTAGAATGATTTTTAAGTCAAAAAATTAAAAGTAGGGGGATATCTACTTTTGGTTTTTGACTTATTTTAAGTCATTTTGTGTCTAGCCAAACACTTTCTAGCTTATTTTAACTCATTTTTTCACTTATTTTAAGTTTTTTTTTTTATATTTTCCAAACACTTTAAAAAGTCAAAAACCGACTTAAAAGTAGGTTTGACCAACTTTTAAGCGAATCCAAACACCCTCTAAATCTCTTGAGACACTTGAATGGAAAAAAATGTAACTCATGTACAGTCAAAATTGGAGTCAAAATATATTTTAAGGATTGTAAATCTCTTGAATACTTGAATGGAAAAAAAGTAACTCATGTACCATCAAAATTGGAGTCAAAATATATTTTAAGGAACATAAATCTCTTGAAAAACTACATAATATGCAATGCATTTATAGACTTAACTTAACCACGAATTAAAAAAAAATTATCGCCTATAAATTGCACGACTTTCTTCTCAATGTTTTTCAAGCTTTGTCAGTTAAATCAGCTTTTTTCCAAAAGTTTTTATAAGGACAAAAAATAAAATTAAACGTTGACAAGATACTAAAACAATGATGACAAAGGCAACTTTCAAAATGGTAATGGAAAATCTTGTCAAGAAATCACGTAAACAGTCATTGATAACAGGAGATCAGGTTGTCATTCTGGCTTGTTCCCCAAATGGCAAACAACTTTTCTATGATTCCTCTAAAAATGCTCACAAAATAGATAGGTCTTTAATTCAAAAAGTGAAGAAGGTTATTTCTGCTAAAAGATGATGTGAAGGCAAGGTCATTGAGTCATTGGAGAAGAGTTTATCAAATCTTATTTTATTTAATTTTAGTTTGTCGGTTAAGTCCATTTGTTTCGATATTTAAGTCTTTTTATGGGTCAATTGTTGTCCTTTAATTTGCAGTCATTTTATGATGTATTTTCTCTTCTCTTAGGGTATTTTAATAAAATGAACTCTTCTCTATTAATAATTGTGACTTAAACTCATGAAATAAATAGTTTGATGTATTTCTTGATGATATCATTTTTTAAAATAATTAAGCTACTTAATTGTGTGAAAACTCTATGAAGTGACAGATTCACTATTTCTTTAAAAAGAAATAAAAAGAGGATTATCTACAAAGAATTTACCAGGTAAAAAGTTCTATTTTTATTGGTATAATTAAAAAGTGTTTAATTCGCATCAGGTTTCCTTCACCCACTTCTAAGGATGTTCACGAAAAATTGTAAAATCACCAAACTTAAATTAAAATCAAATTAAAATGATATTTTATTAGTTTGATTTGAATTTTAATTTTGAAAATCGATAATTTAGTTTAATTGTAATTCAAGTAAGAAGTAATGAAAAAAATTGAACCAAATCACTCACCCCCTTCTCTCTTCTCTCTCTCTCTCTCTCTCTATATATATATATATATAAACATCTGGTCATATTATGCATATGTCGATGCAAACCTCTGCTTCCGGAGCTAAAAGGGTAAGAAAAAATTGCCAAATATTCGAAAAGGTTAATAAAATTAATTTTAGAATCAAAAAGATCAACTTTGTAATGGTCAATTTAACGTCGTCCAAATTAGGACAGTAGCCGCAAAGCGCGAAGTTCCATGCGTCTTACAAGGAACAATTTAACTTCAAGATACAGACAGCTTGCACCTTGTAAGGCGCATAGAAATTGTGACTTCCTTGTAAATATAAACAAAAAATTTACTTCATCTTCTACACTTGTCATTCAAACCCATCCACTTATGTTGTGAAACTGACACCTTTCTCTTTCTCCTTCTCATATTCTAAACCTAACTCATTTTCTTTAACCCCTATCAAATAATCATTAATTTATGTTAATTATTTGTAATTATATTATTTATAGATAAAATCACTTGAAATAAAAAAAGTAATAAAAATGAAATTACATGGAATTGTAACGATCGGGTTCCGTCGTTATAGAAAAGCCAACGGGAAAAAAATTTGGGTCAAAAAACTTTTTTCTAGTAACTTGGAATTTCCCAACCTAGTCTATATTTGAACGAAATCTGAGTCATTAAAGTGTAGGGAAATCTGGTAACAATCGAGTGATGTAATTATGATTTTGATTATATGAGTAGATAGATAAGTCGTTAAGGAACCCGTACGACTTTACGAAATTTAATTCGGGTGAGTAGAACTCCCAAAATCGATCTTAGCGTGAACGGTATTTTCTGAGCATCGTTGGTTAAATGTGTGTTGTGAAATGGGGGTCTTGGAATTTTTAAAAAATAGCTCACTATTTCGTGCAAGCCGCTATAGCGGGATGAGGGCTGCTGTGGCGAGCCAGACGCAACTTAAAGTCATAAATAAACCCCAAAAACGTCTTTATTCTACACTTTTTGGTTTTTAGACTAGGCGATTCCTGGCAGTTTTCCACCATTTTTAAGGCTAAAGGTAAGATTTTAACTCCCCGAATCCATTTTTTGATCTGTGGAACGTAATCTTGGGTAATTATCGATGGAGGAGGGTTTTGATCTAGAAACTGCTGACACCCAATTTTGACCCTCCCCAATAATAATTAATTTCCGAGCTTCTTAATTTTCAAACGATTTAAAATAATTGACTTTATAAAATTCAAAATATTTTTCAAGTTAGTTTTTAGATAGTTTTGTCACTTTTTATAATTTTTAAATAATATATGTATATTTTTGAATTTTATAAATATTCGAAAATCGTCTCAAAAGGTTGTTTAATTAAATATTCGGTTATGTTTGCTTAGTTATTTAATAGTTTATAATTTTGAGTTAATTAGTGTTTAATAAAATTTTATTTTATATATAGTCAAATTAAATATTTTATTTCGTGAAAGGTAAGAAGCTCATTAATTAATTACATTAATTCGTCCTATTTAAGTTTTAGTTGAATTTGCTAAATTAAACTCAATTTGGCCAAACTCTTAAATTCAAAAGACCAATTTTGGGCCATTTTCTTAAATTTTCAGCAGCCCACAACATTATTTCCATTTCCCAACCCATTTCCTCTTCTCCATTCCTAGCCCACAACACCAATTCCAACCCAACAACCCATTACAATACCCATTCCAGCAAGTTCCAACAACAACAGTGTACAACAGTACGCATACAATTCCAGACGACGCCTAACATCGACGCGTGAGCAGCGCTCGCAAACGACCTGTACGTGCCGCGTCTCCTTCACACGAGAGCGAGTTCACGGAACCAGCAGTTTTCCGCGTCTTCCTCCTCTGCCAGAGCAGTTCAAACAACCTTTCACCTACCATAGCCGCCTGTCAAGCCATCCACCCTCGTCTTTTCGTTCGGATTTCATGGGATTTTTGTTGAAATCTTATACCAAGAATAGCCTTTCCCATCCTTGGAGAAAAATTTCAAATTGGAGGTTGAACTCGAATTCCTATTCTACCCTTTTCCCCCAATTCCCCATCTATATAAAGCCCCTTCCGCTTATTTGTTGGGGGTTGGAAGAAAAGAATTGGGAAAGGGATATACGTTAGAGTTTTTCCTGAACAACCAACCTTTACATTTAAGAAATCCTAATACAATTTAGTTCTAAGTTCTAAAAGGGTCCCAGTTTGAAGCCGTTTCGATATTCTAATTTATTGCACGAATTTTGAAGTCGTATTCGGTGTGGAATCGTTGCTCCCTTGCTCGTCCCATTCGATGTTCGCTGCCCGAAAAAGGTAACATTTTCTTCGATGGCTTTTCTCTTCATCTCCTTCTCTATTTTGTTTTGTTGATGTTGAGAAATCACTATTCTATGGTTGTTCGCTGATTAGTCGTCGTTGGGTTGATTCTGTTGTTGACATGAGGTATATATATATATTTTTTGTTTCGTTCCTTGGATTAGTCGTAATATTGTTTTAAGGTTTCCATACGGTTTGGCTCTTTTGTTTAAATTAGTCACTTGTTTTTCTTTCTTTTTTTAGTTTTAAATCATGTGCATGGTTGTGCTAGTTATGTCTTAAAACAATAGTCTTGCTTGTATGTTGGGTTTAACAGTTAAATGTTAGTTTTCGTCTGGTTGTTTGTTTATAGATGATTTATGTTTTGATAGGCCTAAGTTTGATCTCCTTATTGTGAAGTTGCCCTTTGTGCGAAAGTTCAAGTCATTTTAATTTCTAGTGGCATTCGTGAAATGGTGTTGTGTCTTGATCCATGTTAAATAAAATACTCTTGCACCATGTATTGTTTTCATGGCATTGGTCTGTCATCGTGTGTATAGAGAGTATAGATTGTATTAGGCGGTTGTGCATTTAGTCGTTTTGATCGTAAATGATATCTTGGAATCGTGTTCTTCAAATAGCATGCTTGCAAATCTGTTTATGTCTAATTTTTCTTTGAAAAAAAATAAAATTTTAATTGTCCCCTGATTTGTTGGTTGCGCGATTATTTTAGTTTCAGAATGTAGCTAAGAATGTTTGTTTATCTTCCTTTATTTTCTAAAGCGTGGCTCTATTTACTATGATGTTATTTAATGGTCAAAAAATCTGGAAATTTCAGTCACGATTCTAGTCACCTTGCACCCTCGTATCCATTTTACGATAGATTGTTTCCTCATAATCTATGTTTTCTTTGGTATCATGCGAATATAAATCTCTTTTCGGCATAAGTTAGCAGTGTGTTGTTAGCATCTCTCTGTGTGTCCCCTTTATTTGGTCATTATGCATTTCCATCTTTTGTTTTGGAATATTGTTTGGTGCCTTAATCTCTTGAATTTCATGGATTAGCTCGACCAAGGTAGTTTATTTAATTCCTAGTGGATTGAAGATATTTTAGCATAATTTGGCAAGTCTTGATGTTTAAAATCAGTAACACTGCGTGATGATTTCTTGTGGCATAGCTATGTTTATCTCTAATTTTTCTTGCCAAATAACTTGGTCACATGGGATTTTATTTCGGTTAAATCTTTTAGTCACATGGATTTTTTTTTATTTCGGTTAAATCTGCTAAAAGATGTGCATTCATCCTAAAATGGGTCTCAGTGATCAGTTTAATTGCAGTCTTTTCTCTTACATTTAATATTGTGCTAATAATCTATAATGCTTGTTTGACCCTTATGTATTGTGTTTTGTTGGTTTTATTAGTCCATCTTTTTTTTAAAATATAAAAAAATTGATCCTTATCTATTTGTCCTTTATGTGAAATGATATAGTTATATTTTGTTTTCTAG
>JAJOOF010003288.1:0-20519 GCA_029582545.1 Solanum lignicaule | reverse complement strand
AATAAAATAAACAACGAAGATATTGAAAATGTTGAGCTTGATAATCAAAGATAGCCTTTTTAATTGTATTTCTAGTAAAACCTTTAAAATGTGGATTATACACAATTTAAATATAATGAATAAAATCGAGATTTTCAGCAAAACTAAATGGCAAACTCATAACAATAATCATTTTAGCTAATTCTTCAAGATCTTTTTCTCTACTATATGACCGTTGTATACTAGAGCCAGAAACATTAGAAGGATTTAATTGTGTTTGGACCATATTAGAGTCGCCTACTCCTACATTTTCAGAAAGGGTGGTACCATTCTTTTTAGCTTCGGCTACAACTTTAGCATGCAAGAATTCATTTTTACAACATGACATTAAATGATTACTCAAATATCCCGTCCCACCCTGTTTTCCTACAGTTTTATGATTCATTCTATGTTTACATTTATTACAAATAGCTTGTGTTTTATCTTCATTCTGAGTCATAAATTGCCACACAACTGATTTTTTAGCGCGTTCTACCTTAGTCCTTGGATGCACGGGGGGAATGAGAGCAGGACAACGAAAGGGAGCAGGAGGGGAAGAGGGACTGGGAGTGGGAGTAGCCGTAGCTGGCTGAGTTTCATCATCATCATATTCATCAACATTATTATCAAAACTATCAATATAATTATTAACATCATCATGTTCATCATCTTCAGGTAATTCCTCATCAAAATTATCAAACCTTCTTTGTAAATGTTCATGATAAGGATCTAATCCACTATTACTATCAATATTAAAAACAATTTCATTAACATGCGTTTAATCATCCGTATTTATTCTTAATTGAGAAGTTTTTTTAGTTTTAGATTTAGAAGTACTACCCGTTTTTTTTATTTTTCTGGGATTTTTAGCTCCATAAATTACTGATCGAATCAACTATGGTTGTTTTACCCTTGTCAACATTGTTTTTACCGGAATCCATGTTCAAATATAAAAAGTGACTAAATTATATATAATACGAAAATGTAATGCAAAGTTTTAAATAAATAAATAACTAAATAAGTAGAGACTAGAGACTAATTACTCACAAAATAAATAATTAAATGCAAACAAATAAATAACTAAATGAAAGTGAGTTGGAACGAATGTACCAAACGTCTATTTAAAAAAGTAGACGTGTCACGTGTATGACCGAAAACCGAAAATTGAAAGTTGAATTTTGAAGCTCCAATTTCCAAAGATCAAATTTGTAATTTTAACGAGAATAAGAGATTAGAGAGTAGAGACTAGAGAGAGTAGAATATAATATTTTTGTGAGTGAAAAGAATGAAAGATTGGGGGTATTTATAGTTAAGAAAAAGGATGAAAATGTAGTTTTTAGAAGATTAGGGTATGAAAAAAAAGTTTGGGGGGTAGGGAGGTGTAAAGGGGAGTTGTGGGGGTGAAAGAGCCATTGGTGGGGCCCAAAACCCGTTGCCCAACGGCTCTCAACGGCAATATAATTATAATTTTTTTTAAAATGAACCGGACCTGACCGGGACCGGGACCGAAACCGGGACTAACCGGTAAATCCCGATTTCTGTCCCGTTACCCCTCCCGGACCAGTGTAAAACCGAACCTAACCGGTACAAGCCGGAATCGAGACGGAACCGGTAACGAACCGGGATGGACCGGAACCGAAGCCGGCACCTCCCAGTTCCGTTGCCAGACTTAGGGTTAGGGTAGAGTCTAGGTTTGCCTCCATTGGGCCTTTAAGTCTATATGAATTACTAGTTCTGGACACGTGCATTGCACGGGTGTCTATCTCTATGGCTATCACTATCCCCTCCGACACTATTTGTGCTAGTACAAATGACTTTTGAATCACTAGCACCATTTCTTGATTTTCTATTAAGATATTCAAAGTGAGTGATCGTTCTTGGAGCCCCATTACGACCCAAGATGATGGGTTTGTGTTGAAAGCTGGAAATGATGTCATGTAAATGGGGACTATTCCCGCAGATAGCCTACTCACTAGTATAAAGGGAATCGGTGGAAAGATGGAGTTTGTTTGGTTTTGATCCATGATGGATTGGGCGAAAAGAGGAAGAGTTTATTGTTTTTGCCAATAGTGTGAACATATAGGTGTTTTGGTCTTGCTATTTAAAGAGGTAAATTTATGGCGATGAAGTTAAGAGAGAAAGTACTATTAATTGTAGATACTCTAAATTTGAAAATTTTGATATTGTTTGGGGTCTATAAATTTTATGGGTTGAATTATTAAATTAGTAATTAATATTCAAATTGACCTTTCTGTTTTAGGAATACGTGACAAATATAACGCTTACCAAGCCAGGCTCTTTAATTTTATTTGTGTTACTAACGTGTGAAAGGTCATTTTGTAGTTGATGTGATGCAGATGATCCTTTAAGATAGTTTAATCGGTTTTGTAGAAGAGATGTGAAATTATTGGGTGGTAAATTATTTAGGATTGATGAGAATGTAAGTCTTTTGTTCCTAGGATAATGTAGGGGCCAAGTTATCATTAGTTGGGGTTGGGGTAGTTTCTAGGTTTGCCTCCATTGGACTTTTAAGTTTATAAGAATTACTAGTTCTGGACACGTGCATTGCACGTGTGTTCGTCTTCACGGCTATTACTATCCCCCCTCCGACACTATTTGTGCTAGTACAGATGAGTTTTGAGTCACTACTAGCTAGCACCATTTCTTGATTTTCTATTAAGATATTCAAAGTTAGCGATCGTTCTTTGAGTCCCATTACGACCCAAGATAATGGGTTTGTGTTGAAAGCTGGAAATGATGTCATGTAAATGGGGACTATTCCCGCAGATAGCCCATTCACTAGTATAAAGGGAATTGGTAGGAAGATGGAGTTTGTTTGGTTTTGATCCATGATGGATTGGGCGAGAAGAGGAAGAGTTTGTTGTTTTTGCCAATAGTTTGTACATATAGGTGTTTTGGCTTGCTATTTAAAGAGGTAAATTTATAGCGATGAAGTTAAGAGAGAAAGTAATATTAATTGTAGATACTCTAAATTTTAAAAATTTGATATTGTTTTGGGTCTATAAATTTTATGGGTTGATCTATTAAATTAGTAATTATTATTTAAATTGACTTTTTTGCTTTAGGAATACGTGGCAAATATAATGTTTACCAAATCAGACTCTTTAATTTTTTTTGTGTTATTAACGTGTGAAAGGTCATTTTGCAGTTGATGTGATGGAGATGATCCCTTAAGATAATTTAATCAGCTTTGTAGAAGGGATGTGAGATTACTGGGTGGTAGATTATTTAGGATTGATGGGAATGCAAGTCTTTTCTCCCAAGATAATGTAGGGGTCAAGTTATTATTAGTTGGGGTTGGGGTACAGTCTAGGTTTGCCTCTACTGGGCTTTTAAGTTTATAAGAATTACTAGTTCTTGATACGTGCAATGCACGTGTGTCCCATGCTAACTTGTGTGAAGTTGTTGTAATTATCATATATATATACACGTGGGTAGCTCCTAACTTCAAAGTTAGATTACCATTTTGCCCTTTTTCGATTCTCTTTTATTTCTTTTTAGAATTTAAGTAAAAAGAAGTCCAAAGATCATAACTTTTTAATAAAGAACCATGTCTTCTCTAAGAATTCAATGACTATACTTATTTCTTGTAATTCAAAGGGGTAGACAAAAAGCTTTATCTTTATGTATTCTTCTTAATTAAAATAATTAAGAGTTATTAATTATGTGATTTTTGTAGAAATTAACAACTTCACAATAATCATTGTACTACAAAAATAAGAATACAATATCATCCTTTTCTCCTAGAATGACATATTTACATAAGAATACAATATCATCCTTTTCTCCTAGAATAGTAAGAATATGGTACTGAGGTTGATATTTATTTTCTTTCATATAAATAATTGCTTTTTAATTATATGTTATGATGGTTTAAAATGCTGATTTAGGATACTAGCTTCATAAAATTATTCCTACAATTGTATTACTAAAAAAAGGGTTAGTTATATGCTTACACTTTAAAATGTGTATACGTATTGTATATGTGCTTAATTTGGGGTAAGATTCTTTAGAGCTATTTGTAGTAACATTAATTTTGGAAATTTTGGTACAACTTATATTTTATCATGTCATGTTGTAGTTGTACAAACAGCCACATATTTATTATTTGATTACACATTGCACATATATAACTAAATTTAATTGTTTTTTCTAAGTTTAGGCAATCCTTAATATTTTGTATTGAACGATTAAGTCATTTAAGTAGCTTAATTATTTGTCAAATTCAATTTGTACTTTCTTTCTTCAAATTTATATTACTCTTTCCACACATGTTTAATATTATCTTATTATTTTTAATAAAAATATGCTAGCAGAATTGGGACACATGTGCAACGCACGTGCCCTGAAACTAGTATATATATGAGTAAAATTTTAGGTTTAGCAAACATAAAAATCATATTTGTATGATATAGCTATAGTTTGTATAATGCGCTCCATAACAAACTTTATCTTTGTTATGGCTATTAATCTGTATATTTCGGTATACATATACATAAAAAATATGTATTTGGGTCTATTTGTATATTTCGGTATACAAATGGGTCCTGCATTTGTATTATTTCGGTCTATTTGTATATTTCTGTATACAAATGAATCCTGCATTTGTATATTTCGGTGTACAAATGGGTCCTGCATTTGTATATTTCGGTATACAAATGGGTCCTGCATTTGTATATTTCGGTATACAAAGGGGAGCCTGCATTTGTATATTTCGGTATACCAATGGGTCCTGCATTTGTATATTTAGGTATACAAATGGGTCCTGCATTTGTATATTTTGGTCTATTTGTATATTTCAGTATACAAATGGGATGATAAAAAACATGGAATGTTTGCTGCAAAATACAAATAAAAGAAACTATGGCTATAACATTTAATTTGAATTAATAATTTGCTATTTCATACAATATTTCATATATATATATGAACACGTGATTTGCACCACGTGTATCACATGCTAGTTAATACAAATACTTTGAAAATATTTTAATAAGTGTGTGATAAGTTGTACAAAAATTGAAGAGAAAAACACAAGTTCAAATCGATGAAAAATAAATTTATTCAACCGATATCATTATCATTACAAGATACAACGACATATTGAAATATTGTTGTTGGATGAATTTCATAAGGAATATTAGAACAAACTTCAATTTTATGCAATTCTTATAATACATCAAGTATTCAACTTGACAAAAGTTTCATTTGCTTAATTTAACATAACTCATAAGCTAAATGTCTAGTGTGTTTTGAAAATATTTTTCGTCTTAAGTTTTCATCTCCTCTCTAAGAAGTTATATTCTCTACCTTTTTATGCCTTGTAATTTTGACACAAATCCTCTTGTCTTGAAATTTTCTTCACTTGATTAAAGCTTATCTAGTCTTCCACACACAAAAATTGTATCACATATAAATCTTTCTATGAAAATACTATTGAAAAGGTTTGTATTTATAGGCAAAAATATATGTAGCTTTGGAATATAATATAGGAAGATGCGTGACAACTTGGAATGTCAAAAATCAAAATATATGAAAAGTTAGAAACATTGAATGTGCATTTCTCAAAATAAGAAAAAAGAAAAAAAAATGTAAATATAAATGAAGAAAGAACTCATATATATCATGATTTCTTCCATGAATGAAATAATTTATTAGTAATTTGATTATATGTTACTTCCTCCGGCCACTTTGAATTATTTGTCGTATTTTTATCTTACACATTTTGTCACGATCCAAAAATGGACGTGATGGTACTCGTCTTATCTCACTAAGACCAGTCAGCCTAAAACTCAACCATTACTATATAATGCGGAAAAATTCATAATCAACTAAAAAATATACCCCCAAAATCTACTTGTCACATGTACAAGCCTCTAAAGTATTACAATTGATTCAAAAGAAAACACAAGTCTCAAATGACCTTGTCTCTAGAATGGAACAAGATCATAATTAAGAAGAAAGAAGGTCCGCTGAAATGAAAAGCAGTTACCTCACAAACCTCCACAAGAAGCCTCAGACAAGGAGAAGAGAAAATCTCACAAAGGTTCGGGCTAGTAACCTACAAAACAATGTAGTAGCAAGGGGTGAGTACCAAACCACATGGTACTCAACAAGTAAACCTCTAAACACGAGCTAAGGGGATAGAATACGAGTACTCCTTACACCCCAACCGAACCTTCACAACTACAATCTGTATAAAACCAGCCCAACCTAATAGTTCACAATTTACAAGCACATATCTCAACAACAACATTCTAACAATCATATATTCTCAACAACAAGCTCAATATTCATCAATTACCACCTCTACAACTACAACCTGCTTAAAACCAACCCAGCATAACAGTTCATAGTTTACAAAGCACATAGCTCAACACAACACTCTAACAATTTCATATCCTCAACAACAACAACAGTTTCATATCCTCAACAACAACACTTTAACAATTGTATATCTTCAACAACAAGCTCAATATTCATCAGTCACAAGTTCCACAGAAAGGCACTCACAAGATCAACAACACACAAGATCAAGTTCACCAATAATAAAGAAGTGTAATGCAATGAAATGCAATGTCAAGTATAGTGATGCATGTCTGACCTAATGATACACATCCGCTGTCTCTCAGTCTGGGACCCATGGGGGACATATCTATCCATGCATCCATTGTGGTGCGCGATACGACCCTCGATAATAGTAACCATCGCGGTGCACGATAGGTCCCTCGAAATGGTACATCCTCTTATCACATAACACTTATCACAACCATGTCTCAGAACAATGCAAATGACATGTTCACACAAAATAGATTAAGAGATGACCATTTTCATGACATTGCACAATTCACAACAACACAATCATTATACAACATCAACAATGATTCGACAAACCTTTCAAACCATTCTTCATTCTCAACACATCACACACAAACAATTAATCACATTGCCTTTTATTACCCCTTTTTCATCATTAAAATTAATCAATGTGCACAAGTCAACCCATCACCAAGTCTCATTACCCCCAAACACATATTACAAGGAAATACACGAATTCCATACACTTAACAAGGGTTTAGAAATCCACTTGCCTCAAATAATCGAACAATCACTTCGGGACTTGAGCCTTCCCTTTTCGTTGTACTTCCAACTCAAAGCAATCTATTCACATTAATAATCACAATAAGATTTCGAAACTAACAACACCCACATTACTATAGGTCTAGCCTAGACCCAAAAACTCACTCAAATTTATAATCAATTTCTTAAATCTTGATGCCAATTAACATATCAACTCTTTCAATTTTCTCCAAATTTAAGGACTAGGGTTAAATCTCGATATATCAAAACATGAATCATAGTGTGTTAATGAAGAAAGTCTTAAACATCAAATCCACGCTAAGCTTGAGGATTAGTAATTGACCGCGTAAGAGAGTGTGTCAATTCTAACAATTCCCAATTCCCTCATCACCTAATCATTGCTATATGATTACCTCATGATTATTGTAACAATTTTCCATCAAATATTGTTTGCCCAATTCACAGAAACCACCAAAATATTGTGGCAGCCACATTAATTCAAAGTCACGTCTTCCCTTACCCAAACTAAAATATAATTAAGTACATATATAATTTAGCACTTCAATTCTATTCCTTAGCCATCAATCAAATTTCATATATTTTGTTTGATAAAATATTTCACAAAACCCCAAACAACTTGCAACACGGAAGAATTAAAACGCACACGATTGCTTCCATAACACCCACAATTTCATTCTTTTTCATTAACACTATTACAATTCAATACCCACTATTCCTAATTCCAAAAAAAAAAAAATGCTAAATACATGTATATATATCATCTGCAAATTCCTTATTTCAAATCCCAATCTAAATTCAACTATAGCATATTAAGGATTTTTCCACTAACTTGTAACCACAAATTTTATATTACAGAAATTCATAATTGCATTCAGTGATGGAAAATTGTGAATAAACTTACCTAAAGTCGGTGCCCTCTCGTCCGATGCCACTCACGTAATTTTCTCCTCTTTTTATTATCGTCTTCCTTCCCTAAATTATTCTAAAACTGCTAAATTCTTTTAACTTATTTCAGTTTATGGGCCAATTGGTAAGGGTATTAACTAAAGGAAAAATTACAGAAATCTCACATTTTAGTTTACTTGTTACCATTATCCCCTATAAGTTTTACAAATTTTCAAAATTCCTAATTTTCACGCATCAGATTAGTGTATCTCGTGCATTAGATTAGTGTATCTCGTGCATCAGATTAATGTATCATCGCTTATATTATTGTATCTCGCGCATCAGATTAGTGTATCATGTATAAAATGTATCTTACTTAACGATTAATGTATCTCGCGCATCAGATTAATGTATCAGCGCTTATATTATTGTATCCGTTTGAGGGATTTCTGTAATTATAAACTTTTAAGGGATAGATTGTAATTTTGCCTTAAAAGTATGTGATTTTTGTAATTTGCCCTTAACTAAATTATGGACTTGGCCCATTAACCACCAACTAATAAAAATTAATTATTTAATAAATACCCACTAACTAAATAATTGTAGTTATTGAATAGTTCAAATTCCCAAAAATTACATTCTGGGTCATTACACATTTCTTAAAAGAATATTAATAAAAATATATTAAAAAATATAGTACAATAATGTAATCATCAATTCACTTCTGATATACACTAGAGTAGATTTTTCCCCTAATCTAGTTTATCTTTTATTTTTTACATATACACCTGAGAGCACGTTTGAAGTTACGGTTTGACTCAACTTTTGTCCAAATCGGAGAAGTGACTAATATTTGCATCATATGCTCATTTCTAACTTCCCTTGTTTGTGTCAAAAGTCCAGTTTCCTTCTCTTCCTCTCTTCATAACCTCCAGCCACTTTAAATTATTTTGTCGTATTTTTATCGTACACATTTCTTAAAAATTTAGTACATTACATATATTTTATCTTACACACACCTTAAAAATCAACATATATAAGTAATAAAATCATTAAAAAAAAACTTTTATCATCCATATGATTAATATAGTACAATAATGTAATCATCAAAAAGATCAAACAAATTACATAAAAAAAAAAGTTATAAATTATATTGCAGAAGTATATTAGCAATGTCATTGTGACATCTTGCAATTTGAAATAACTATGAAGAAGCTTATAGTTGGAAATAGTCATTTTGGAAAGAATTCAAATCTGGAAATTTAGTATGGAAAAAAAATGAGTTTTTGGTCAACTTCAAACAGTCATAACTCCTAGCTCAGGATGAGTTAGGTGTATTTCCAGTTATGTTTGGAAAGCCCTTGGAATGATCTTTCCAACATCGCCGAGTTTGCTTGATTACGAGTTTGTATGAGTGAGTTATGCCCTTTGGAAGTTGGGCTGTTGGCTCAGGGAAGTCAATCCGAATTTTTAAGGGTAGTTTGGTCTTTTACCTAACCATTTCTTTTGGTTATATTAAGGGTCTAGACTGATTTTAAATCAGTTTTCCCTTTTAAGAGTGAGGGTTAGGGTTCTTGAGAGAAGAGAGAAAGAAGAGGAGAAAAGAGAAGAAGAATCAAAGTTCGTCAAGATCGTCGTGGTTTTCGTCGGGGGTGATCCCTATTAAGGTATGTGAGAGCATATAGTGTGGGGTTGGTTCATCCCCCACATGCCAAACTTGTTTTAATTCTGAGAAAAAGATTGGTTGTGTTTGTATTCTTGTGGTTGTGTTGAAGTTTCTTGTTGATTTGGTACATGTTTCCGGATGGAATTTCGAGTTGAATCTATTGTATATTGGGGGGTTTAATGATTATAAGTGTTTGGGGAAAGAAACTTTGTTGTTGAGAGGGTCTAGAGTTGGAGAAACTAAGGAGAAACGTTGGATTTTTCTGGGGAAAAGGCTGGGGCGTCGCGCCAGCCAGCGCGCCCCAAAAGGGACTTTGAAGTTCTCCCCTTGGGACGGCGCGCCATGCAGTGCGCCCCATCAGGCCCTCTGAAATTTAAGGGTTGGTGCCCCGCGCCTCTTAGAGCGCCAAGGACGCCAGTTCTCCCCATTCATTCCCCACTCTTTCATACATGTTCCTTGGTAATGTACCTATGTTTTATAGTTGTTTTCAACACTCTAAGGTACATCTAAACATCACAAACTCATCCATAAACATGTGATCATGCACCTCGAATCCATACTCCAATTCGAGGAAAGTTAGGATCAAAGCCTAGTGAAGTTAAGAAGCAAGTCAAAGCAAGTTTCTTAAAGTTTTTCGAGAGTCTTTATCAAACGTTTTAACTTCGTTTTAAGGCTCAAGTTTCAAGTTAAGCCAGGAGTATAGAGTTGAGTTCATTTCTCAAAAGTTATTAGGGAACTAAGTATTCCTAAAGAAGTTTTAAAGAAATGTTTTCACATTTAAACAAGATTGGAAACTGAGATTTCCAAAGAGTCTTCGGGCTAGTTTTCCAGAAAAGAGTAATCGCTTTCTAAATGAAGCAAAAGAGGAAACTGAGATTTCCAAGATAGCCTTTGAGCTAAGTTTTTGAGTAATTATCTCAAATCAGCAGAAAGAAATATGCTTTAAAAATATAAGAGCCAGTACATTTTTGGGAGTAGTATTGAGCACCGAATTGGGGGAACGTTCAAAGAACCCACAGCCCCCATAGAACCATGTAGCCATCATGGGTAGAAGAGGTTCATACTTTTTAGATGAATCCTTTTCAAATTAGACTAGTGGATCCATTAGGCAGTTCAGGTCCTATACCTTTGGCCGGGTATAGGATGCTCTGGCAACGTGAGGTTGATCGATGTATCATCACTATAGCTCTTATGTGATGGTTGTCGGTTAGAGAAAATCCCACAACAATTATTGTATTTTTATATACATTAGTTTATTTGTATTTCTACATACATCTCAGATTTATTGTATCTTTGCATACCCACAGAGTTTATAGCATGTTTTAAACAACTTTTCTTTATATTGCACTTGTTTTAAATTGTCGTATATTGAAATGAGTCAGTCAGGTTGAGTTGAGTTGAGCTAGGTAAGTTATTCAGTTCTTCCAGATTTCCGTCTAGCCTATGTTGCTTAGCATTCCAACTCGCATACTCGTACATTCAATGTACTGATGCCAGTTGGCCTGCATCTTATGATGATGCAGACATAGGTACCCAGGATCAGCATCCAGCACGCCGTTGATCCAGCTGAGCACTCCAGAGTTAGTGGTGAAACTCCTTGCCTTCCGAAGGACTCTGTTATTTTGTGTTCCTAGTTTTGTTTTATTAGGATGTTGCGGGGTCTGTCCCAACATCCATCTCAGTGTTATAGAGGCTTCATAGACAGTCAGTCAGTTAGTATTGAGTCTCTTATCTATGTGTATATATAAATATTCTATTTTGAGACACGAGCTGCCTTTTTGGCCAGATTTTATCAGTTAGGTTGTTTTATGACCTTTCATTGCATGGAGTTATTCTGTTGAGTTAGGTTTCCGCTGAGTTAAGAAAGCCAGGTCAAGGGTTCGCTTGGGGCCAACAATGATCTTCGAGTGCCGGTCCCGCCCAGGGTGTAGACTCGGGGCGTGACAGTCATGATCTTATGCATGACTCTTTATTTTACATTCAAAGAAGAGAAACTATATACTAAAATAAGAAAATAAAACATATCTAATTGATTTTTGTATAATGATGTCTCCTACGAGAAGATCAAGTCACCTTTGTTCTTCTACCAAGAAAGTGAAGGAATGTTTTGTTAAATCCTAAATAAGTTTGAAGGATACGCCTCTTAGTCTTCACACGAACCAATCTATTAAAATTGCTCTTGAAATACTACATCCCCAAACCTTAGCTTGCGCAGGGCTTGTATGTCTCTTGATGTTGTTCACTCTAATATCTTAGATATTTATAGATAGTAAATATAGGAATGTTTCAAATTATATAAGGGAATATGTAAAGTCAAGAATTACATAAGTGCAAATAACTAAAGGAATTTAAATATGATGACTAAGAAATTAAATTGTAGCTTAAATATACTATTTAATAATAATAATCATATAATTAAATTTAATATATATTAATGGTATTATTGTAGTAACTCAACTTTATAAGGTTATTTTGGTATTTCAACTTTTAAATTTTTTGTTGTCACTTTTAATAATACTAGTTCTGAAAACGTGTGTTGCACGTTTATCCATAAATATTTAATGTAAATTTTGTATTGCAAGTAACATATTTTATCCTCTTCAAATCTATTGGTGTTTACTTACAAAAACTATTATTTTTACGATAGTATATATATCTTCCTGAGAAAAGGAATACATTCTTAATTATAAAATTGACTAAAAGTGCATTAAGTAAAAATAACTAACTATTGTACAAATACAATAGTCAAATGAGGAAACTAAAATACCACATGCTAGGCTAATAAATACAAAGCAACAAACCCACGGTGATTTTAATAATAGGAACAACAAAACAATAGAAAGTTGGACAATAACAACAAACAAAACATAAACACTAAACAGAACAAATAAAAAGAGACAAGAGAAGAAAGCAGCGAGATTTTTTCTTTTTTTTTTCAATTGTTTTTAGTGTGTATATATAATATTGTGTCAAATATCACTATTTACAGGATAAGATTGAGGAACACACAGAGTTTTCATGAATATGACATTAATCCATTTGAAATCATGGATGAGGATGGGAAGTGAGAGTAAAAATCATAATTAATATAATTAGTGGAGTTACATATATTTACATAATGAAGAGTTAGTGGTAATACGACTTGTGTAATGTACTTCACATTAATACAAATGTTTATATATAAAAAAGAATATAATATAGGTTTGTATGTTTTTTTTTTCTTTTTGTGAATGGGCAAACATAACCATTGATATTTCCAATTGGAAGATGAACAAAAAAATTCATGAATTTACTCCAACATAAAATTAATATAAAAAATATATATTCAAGATACTTTATGTCTATTGATTCAGGTACTAATATGATGATTTCCTATTTAGTATTTCATTTATTAAATGATTTATAACATTTAAATTTAATATAGAGCCCACTTTTAATGTGTTGCACGTGTATTCCAAATAATTAATACAAAATCGTTTGAAATTTATTCTTTTTTTTAAAAAATAAAATAATAAGATACAAATTTTTAATAGGACAAAGGAAGAGAGTAGCATGTTTTGTCGATATATGTATTATTTTCTTACAATCATACTCAAATCAAAGTACATACTGAGTTCTTTCATTTGTCGAAGAGTTTTTAGTCTTTCTTGAACTACTCTATATTTGTTCAATGACACAAGAAACTGTAGTAATTTTTTTTTTAAAAGAAAATAATTGTAGTATTTAAAATCATGACAAGAGGCATGCACATAAAAATATGATTTGACTACAAATGTAGTGAGTATCATACTATACCAATTGATCAGCAATCAACAATAACTTGAAAGTAGAAAAAAGTTTTGTGTTTTGTACTCCTACCTAACATATATTTGTATTTTTTTAAAAATAAATACGTTCATCCTATATCTTTTGACGATTTTCATCCTAGAGTCTATATTTTCCTACAAAATCATAAAAAGATGTCTATTATATTGTTATTTGTAACAACAAAATAGGGAACGTAAAATTCAAATATTCCTTAAATCTAAATGTATGTTAGATTTATTTAACTTTCTTTGATTTTTTTTCTTGTTTTTTTTTAATCTTAAAGATGATATGTTTACCTTGTGTTTCTTATACTACTATTTTAGTTTTTTAATTAAAAATAGAGCAAATTGCATTTGAGTAGTGAAGAAAAACCTTTGGCGGCATCGTCTTTGACGGAAGGAAAATCTCAATTCCTCTAGACTCCAAAAGGTCTATTCCAACTGCAAAATTTCAAATCACTAATTGAATTTCAAAAGAATTTCCAAAATTTTCCAAAATTTTATGAGATTTATACATTCAAAGTACAAAAAAACTAAGAAAAAGAATGAACAAAAATTGCACAAGAAAATGTTTTGTTGAGAAAATATTGTATTCTAAATTACTAGATATTAACAAAATATGCTATAATAATTATTGGTAGATGAACCGATCTCCATATCACAGGTAGAAGCTTCAATCAAACTAATAAATGTTGGAATGAGAAAAGGTTGTATTCTAATTACTATTAAGGAAATTTGGTACTATAATAGTTACTGGCAGATGAACCATCTATTACTTATCCGGTTCAATGCATCTGCTATTATTCACTTGATTTACTAATTATAAATAAATTTTATATTTTAAAAACTAAAGTTGATGGACTTTTAATGTTATCTTTATATAACTAAAATATTATTATTTATTAAGATATTTTATTAAAAAAATTATTTAGTGTAGGGATAAAATGGTAATTCAACTTTTCATTTTAGAGCTTCCCACTAATAACAATATATGATATGATATGAAGATTAGTTAATATGTTGATGTCACGTGTAAGTAGAGTTTTGGCAACAAAGGATTGGGTTTTAATGGTGGTAGATCCATTCTCGTAATATTTGTTAGAATTATTTTTTGGATAAATTACTTATATACACAAGTTTAATTCTCTTACTCTCTATTTTTTCCTACCTTTTTAAAATATTACTTAAATCCCTTCTTTCTCCTATTTCTAAAAACTATCGGATACATAAAAGTCACCAGCCAAACCCACATTCACCACTCCCTTTTTTATTCCTATTTTCTCTCCCTAAATTAACTCCAAATTTTTAGCAGTTACAAAATCTATATCCAAATTTGATTTTCAAAAAGTTTAAACTAACAAACATAAATAAAAAAAAATTAAAAATATTTTTCAAAAAATTTAAACTAACCAAACATAAGAAAAAATTAAAAATATTTTACGAAAAATGTTTTCCATAATATACCAGACACATGCCTCGTTTCTTTTTCATATTTTGTCTATACTAATCACGTCCAATAATAGTAAAAATTGAATTAAAAGAGGAATATTTCTTCTTTAATATAATCCTATACGGCTAAATGGGTTTGTTGAAAATATTTCCTTAGGTAACTTTAGGCTGATTTTTGATTAGTTGCATATTATTTGGTAACGAGATGATATAATATTTGTAAATTTTTCATAATTTGAGTTGATTATGGACTCTAACAACTAATCATTCATTGAAACAATTAGGATTCTTGTATTATTATTTAATCTTCCCATTGTCTTATAATAATATTAGTTTCAATTTCACCAAAATTTCATACAGACAAATATTTTTCTCTTTTTTTCTGGTGTTTTTCATAATCAAATTTCTTTAATGAATTGTGTTTGTTCATGTATCTAATTGATAACTCAATTCTTATTTATTGTGATATATTTATAGATACACTTTATTTCAGCTTACATACATCCTTCTTTAACAACGTGTTATTGTATCAGATACATTATGTTCAACTACAAAATGATACATTATGTAAGTTATACATATCTTTCAAGGCAAACAATACAATACTTATCAATGTAAACGAGATACATAAATAGTTATGTATCATGCACTAACAAAATAAGATACATAAATAATAATGTATCATGCACTAATTTTTTTGGCATGATATGTAAATTCGAATTCATACTAAATGTATCCGATACATAACAATTACCATACAATATAATAATGTATCGATCTCAAACCCAAAATCTTATGGGCAACACTTTCTTATTTAATGTATCTAGTAGAAATACAACACTTATCAATTTAAATTAAAAGGACCTTCATGATGTATCTTCTCAAAAAAATTGATAATTTTGAATCAAAATTGAAAGGATCTTCTATGAACTAGGAGAATAATTTTGAAACTCAAAATTTTCAACAATTTTGAATCAAAACTGAAAGGATCTTCAATGAACTAGGAGAAGAATTTTGAATCTCAAAATTTTCGACAATCTTGAATCAAAATTGAAAGGATCTTCGATGAACTTGAAGATTCACAAAAGAAATCGCTTGTCCAACAACAATTCCATTACTTTTGTATCCTTCATAACTCACCTCGCTCATCCAAAATTTCGACAAAAGTTTTTGAATCAAATCTGAAATGTTTCTTCGCTGAATAGGGGGGCCAAAGCAATTTGAAAATTTGAATTTCTTCGTTCTGTTAGGATTTATCTCTGTATGATTGAAAGTAAGAAGAAACGTAAGAAGATTGAAATATTCATTATGTATCGTATGAAATTTTCGGCTAATGGATGAAACAGAGAGAACGATGAACAAGAAGAAGAAATTTATTTTTTGAATTTTTTGGTTTGTTACACTATATGATTTAATTCTTGACAATAATTTGGAATGGAAAGTGCAATTTATGGGATCTTGATTTGATTTTCAGTTTTTTTTTTTTTTCCTTAATTAATGCAACATATGGATACTATGAGATCTTAATTTGATTTTTCAGCTTTTTTTTTCCTTAATAAGTGCAACAGATTGATACATACTGTATCAACAATAATGTATCCGGATGCTTAATTATGTATCCGAAATGCCTAAAAAACATGAGATTTGTGTAATTAGAAAAAGAATAGGGATAGAAGGTAATTTAGGTTTTACACTATGGGATTTATGTAAGTTATACTTTTTTTTTTGACATATTTGTAAACTTTGGATTCGAGAAACTTACCCGGATTAGCATGTAATAAGTTGACATTAATACCTGCAGTTTCTTAGATCGCATTCTTTATTGTCAATTTATTTTCCTTCTTCTATGTACCTGTTCGATTGGTCTTGATTTTTCTCCTATTAAAAGAGATTGTTTTCCATTGCTCTTTGTTACTATGCATCTCCATAGGTATAACAACACTGTTTGAATCTCAAACATGAGTGTTTGTGGGTGTTTTCTCCTTCCTGTACTTTGGTTAATAACAATTTGTTTTAGTGTGGCTTCCACACGTTGTGCAGAGGATATCATCTCCTTTGTATATGATTACTTGTTTTAGATGGCCTATGCAAACATATTTTTTGACTGAGAGATCAATATGGTACCTCAAAATAGATATGCACACACCCCTACCCCTTAGTACGCTGTTGAAGTACATATATCAATTTTGATCAATCTTTCTAATTTATTATCACTTTTCTAGTATAGCACGATCATAGTACTCTATAGAAAGTTAGGGTATACATATTCAGATTGCAGAGTATTTTTCATCGACTTCAGATGCAATGAAGTTAGGATGTCACTTTTCAAATGATCAAAAGAAGCAATTTTAGGCACTCAAAATGTTTATGCACTAAAGTTCCATGAAAACTTCAAGAATTTTCATCATCCTCTTAATGTAATAGGATATTAATACGATGTTATTTTTGTTTCTCACACTTAGTGTCTTTGTTATCATCTCGTTACCAAGGTGAAGTATTAGATTTAGTCTTTGTTAGCTCATAATAAGGTTGTAGTATTGCATGATGGATCGATTGAATGACATCTATATAATTATTGTTTAAATTTTCTAATCCTTATCATTGTTTCTATGTATGAATCTCGCTTGGATTGAGTCCGTTGGAGTCCACTTTTTCCTTTGCATCTCGGATTGGGTCAAATTCAATGTTTTTGAGTCCGCCTCATCATTGTTTGAGAGAAAGGAAAGCTGATACAATGAAGAGAAACAAATATACAGGCAAAAGGGTTGATATACAAGACTATATACATCTTATACACAGATGATATACAACCCATATAGGCCGGTTTATACAGATTGTATACACTGATATACATGAGTCAAAACCAAAAATACAGGTGCTAAATGAAGGCCCATATCTCAGCCCATGCATCTACAAATTGAGATTGGGCCTATTTTCTTTGTTCTCTTTATTTGTTCGATTATTTAATTGTAATTTGTTTGGATTCTAACTTTAGATTTAGTTTAACTTAATTAAATTCTCCGAAAGATGAACCAAATCTTGTTTTATATTGATTTACTTCATTTAATTCAACATATGCTTCTTTTTCTTTTTTTCACTAAATCAATTATGTTGGATAAGTTGATCTCATTTTAAATATTTTCAAATGTTTTCAAGTTAAATTTCCTCAAATGGCCCTAAAATTGCTTTTCTTTATTTAAATATATTTTCCTAAAAAATAGTCAATATTTTTAGTCAAATCATCGGATAATTGTATATTTGCTGATACGTTGAGTATTATTGAAGGTGCTTTTGATAGGGAATAGGGAAAAACCTTGCCGTTTTCAAGAGTACCAAGAAGGAGAATAACACCTTCTCAAAGTGGAAATGTGAACCTCTTATCCATTTTTTCTAAATTTTTAAAGGTTAATCTGTTAATGCCTTTTTAAATTGAGTTTTCTTAATTTCTTCAAAAATTTAAGTGGCGACTCTTTCCAGATATTTTCTTAAATTTCTTATACTTAAACATTTCAAAAGTGGTTTTCAAAAAGTAAATCACAACACATTAACAGGGGACATAGGCTCCTATTTGATTTGGCTTATGACAGATTATAAGCTAAAACCATAAGTTAGGAATTCTAACTTGTTGCTTAGTTTGGCCTTTTTAGCTTAAACATAAGTGCTTAAAACACTTTTTATTTTATTTAAACACCGTAAAAGTGCTTAAAATCTATTTTAGTTTTAAAACACTTAAAATCAGCCAATCCAAACAGGCTAACTTATAGATTTTAGCTATCTTTGTTATTTTGTCCTAAAAATAAGTACTTATAAATATATTTTTTATCATATCCAAACACTGCAAGCTTCTTTAAAACTATTTTGACTTAAAAACACTTATAATAAGTAATTCAAATGGGGGCAGTAGAGTTTGACATTTGTTTTTTTAGTGATAGACGAGAGCTTCTCTCTATAAGCGATAAGCTATTGTTCTTTTGCTAAGAACCTTATATGTATAGGTGTCAAATGGGCATATTGGGTTGAAATCTGATATATTAAAATGTGTTATAATAGAAATCGGGTTGCATCAATATTCATCCAAATATTAGTTGGGCTCAAATGGGCTATAAATTGGATTGGGTCATGACCTGTCCAATTTGACCCACTTAATCACAATCATTTTAACATATTATTATTTAACTTTTATAACCACAATTTGAATTGCAACTCAAGAAAATAAAAGAAATAAGTTTAAATGGATAGATAAATTCACTACACCATTTTAGGTCTACAGCCACACTAATTCTGGACTACGTTTGTAAGTGTTGCCTAAAGTAGTTTTAGGAATGCTTTTAAAGCGTAGCCAAAGTTTTTAACTTTTAGCTACGATAATATTGGCAACACTTCAAAAGTGTACTCTTTAATGGTATAAGCTACACTTTATAAGTGTTGTTACATTATGATATAATTGGCAACACCTATTTACATATATGGCCACACTTTTAAAGTGTCCAATTTTTATAATTGAAAAAACAACACATTATAAGTGTGGCCTTAAAATTTCCACTAAAATATTATATTCCCTCTAATATTTTTAACTCTCCCTCCCATTTTTATTGGCAAAAAAAAAAACATTCATAAATCATAAAACATTAACTTCCTCTTTCACTTCACTAATTTCCACGCTTTCACTGAAGAACTAGCGCCTGAACCGATTCTCTTCTCCGATACCGATTTGTGAGAAAAAATGCTGAAGAGTTGAAGTCGTCGAAAAACGTCTGAGCTGAAGAGTTGAAGAGTTGAAGTCATCGAAGAACTAAGCTGAAGAGTTGAAGAGTTGAAGTCATCAAAGAACTGATAGCTGAAGTCGTCTTCTCCGATAACGATTTCTTCAAGAGTAAGTACGATTCTCCTTTTCGATACCTATTTCGTGAAGCTTAAGTACTAAAACAGTCTTCTTGTTAGCTGAAGTGGTTGATTTTTTGTTTTGTGTTTAGAAGGAATTGATTACTTTGGGGTTGTTGGCAAGATGAATTGAAGCTAATTAATCTCTCTGTCACACTTTTCTCTCAAATTTCTCACTGAAGAACACGATTTCAGGCAGATTTTGTTGAAATAGGGTTTACAGGTAAGAAATTCTATCTTTGAAAGTCTAAATTTTAACTTTAGGGTTTGATATTCTTGTGTTGTTGATACGATTTTTGGGAGTCTAGCTCGTATTTTTGCTTCATCAGTTTATTTTTGGGAGTCTAGCTCATATTTTAGCTTCATCCAAATTAAATATGTATTTTTGTTTCCTCACTGTTGATAGATCTACATCATAGAACAGTGGAAGCAATGAACTTTCCTGATTCATGTTCACAATAATTGTTTTAATTGGCCTTCAAGACAACAAAACAAGAAACTAGAAGAGGAGGGGAAATTAGTAATTATATTTACACCAACTTGCATTTATATATGCAGAGTAATGACTTAAGTTGGTTCAGAAAATCTTGGCCTTTTAGCCAATATGTTGTCTCTATCTTGATGATACATGCTTAATTTACCATGGATTGGATCAGATATTATTTCCCTGTTTTGATCAGTGGCACTTCTTT
>JAJOOF010003287.1:0-30835 GCA_029582545.1 Solanum lignicaule | reverse complement strand
GGCAAAAAATAGGGGCTCGACAATAAAAGGCTGATACTTCGAGGATCCGAGAAATCTTGAGGTTGAATCCTCCAAGTTTCACTGGTTCAAGCACTACTGAGGATCCAAAGAACTTTATTAAGGAATTGCAAAAGGTATTAGATGTTATGCGCGTTGCTGATGCTAAGTGAGTAGAACTAGCCTCATATCAATTGAAGAATGTTGCTCAACTTGGTTTGACCAGTGGAAGAAGGGTAGAGTTGAGGGAGCACCACCTGTGAGTTAGGCATGTTTTGAGGAGGCCTTCTTGGGGCGTTTCTTCCCCCGAGAACTGAGAGAGGCCAACGTACGAGAGTTTCTTACCCTTAAACAGGATTCACTAAGTGTTCATGAGTATGGGTTGAAGTTCACCCAACTTTCCCGATATACTCCAGATATGGTTGCAGATATGAGAAGCAGGATGAGCCTTTTTATTACTGGGTTGTCCCATCTGTCCAGCAAAGAGGGCATGATAGCTGTGCTAATTAGGGACATAGATATAGCAAGGTTGATGGTCTATGTACATCAGGTTGAATAAGAGAAACTGAGGGATATGGAGGAGTTTAGAAACAAGAAGGCTAAGACAGGAAATGAGTCCGGGTAGAAAAGAAACAATGTGAGTCATTCATCCTTCCAACAAAAGCAAAAGGGACCTGCTCCATCATCTGCTAGTGCACCTGCACCTAGAAACAAAGGTGAGTACAATAGTCAGAATTCACAGCATTTTAAAGCTAGACCTGTACAATCTCAGGGTAGTGTGGCACGAGGAGGTAACTGGGCTCCTGCATGTGCTAAGTGTGGTAGAACCTCCCAGGTAAATATCGCGATGGCTCTACAGGTTGTTTCAAGTGTGGACAAGAGGGTCACTTCATGAAAGAGTGCCCTAAGAACCGTCAAGGTAATGGGAATCACGACAATAAGGCCCAATCTTTGTCAGTTGCTCCACCAGACAGGGCTGCACCTAGAGGAGCTACTTCCGATACTGGCGGAGGAACAAATCGCCTTTATGCAATCACTAGTCGTCAAGAGCAAGAGAATTCTCCAAATGTTGTCACTGGTATGATCAAAGTCTTTACTCTTGATGTTTATGCTTTGCTAGAACCAGGAGAAAGTTTATCTTTTGTGACTCCTTATGTTGCAAATAATTTTGATGTTCTTCCTGAGAAATTATGTGAACCTTTTTGTGTTTCTACACCTGTTGAGGAGTTTATTCTAGCTGAGCGAGTATATCGTGATTGTGTCATTTCTATCAATCACAAGGACACCATGGCTGATTTAATTGAATTAGAAATTATAGATTTTGATGTTATTCTTGGTATGGACTGGCTTCATGCCTGTTATGCCTCAGTTGATTGTAGAACTCGAGTTGTCAAGTTTCAGTTTCCAAATGAGTCAGTCTTAGTCTTAGAGTGGAAAAGTAGTTCAACAGTGCTTAAGGGTTGTTTCATTTCGTACCTTAAGGCAAGAAAGTTAGTTTCCAAGGGGTGTGTCTATCACTTAGTCTGAGTTAATGACTCTAGTGTTGAGATACCTCCTATTCAGTTAGTTTCAGTAGTAAATGAGTTTCCAGAAGTCTTTCCAATTGATTTTCCCGGAGTCTCTCCTGAGAGAGAAATAGACTTCGGCATAGAAATTCTTCCATATACTCGTCCTATATCTATTCCTCCATATAGAATGGCTCCATCAGAGTTGAAAGAGCTTCAAGAACAGTTGAAAGATCTCCTTGATAAGGGATTTATTCGACCAAGTGTCTCACCTTGGGGCGCTCCGGTCTTATTTGTGAGAAAGAAAGATGGTTCCCTTAGGATATGTATAGATTACCGTCAGTTGCACAAGGTTACCATCAAGAACAAGTATCATCTTTCGAGAATTGATGATCTTTTCGATCAGCTTCAGGGTGCTACATGTTTCTCTAAGATAGATCTCAGATCAGGCTATCATCAGTTGAAAGTAAGGAAATATGACATTCGAAATACAACATTCAGGACCCATTATGGTCATTCTGAGTTATTAGTTATGTCCTTTGGTTTGACCAATGCACCTGCAGCATTCATGGACCTTATGAATAGAGTATCCAACCCTTATTTAGATATGTTTGTTATCGTCTTCATTGATGACATACTAATCTATTCGAGGAATGAAGAAGAACATGCTATTCATCTCAGAATAGTTCTCCAAACTGTAAAGGATAGAGAGTTGTATGCCAAGTTCTCTAAGTGTGAGTTTTGGATTGAGTTTGTGGCATTCTTAGGCCTCATTGTGTCTGGAGAGGGAATTAAAGTTGATACTCAGAAAATTATGGCAGTGCAGAAATGGCCCAGACCCACATCTCCAATTGATATTAGGAGTCTCTTAGGTTTAGTTGGCTATTATAAAAGGTTCGTAGAGGGGTTCTCATCTATTTCATCACCTTTGACCAAGTTAACTCAGAAGACAGTGAAGTTTCAATGCTCTAAAGCTTGTGAGAAAAGCTTTCAGGAATTGAAAAATAGGTTAACTACTGCCCAGTATTAACCTTACCAGAAGGTACTCAAGGTTTTTTGGTATATTGTGATGCGTCTAGAGTTGGTTTGGGTTGTGTGTTGATGCAGAATGGCAAGCTTATAGCTTATGCCTCCAGACAGTTGAAAGTTCATGAGAAGAATTACCCAACCCATGATCAAGAGTTGGCTGCTGTAGTGTTTGCTTTGAAAATATGGCGTCATTATTTGTATGGTGTTCATGTTGATGAATTCATTGATCACAAGAGTCTTCAGTATGTGTTTACTCAGAAATAGCTTAATCTCAGACAAAGGAGGTGGTTTGAATTACTCAAGGATTATGACATGAGTATTCTTTATCACCCAGGTAAGACTAATGTTGTTGCTGATGCTTTAAGGAGGTTGTCTATGGGTAGTACCTCCCATGTTGAGGAAGAAAAGAAAAAGTTAGCGAAAGATGTGCATAAACTTGCACGATTAGGAGTTCGACTAATGGATTCCATAGAAGTAGGAGTAGTGGTGATGAATGGGGCTGAATCATCCTTAGTGTCAAAAGTGAAAGAGAAACAAGACCAAGACCCTATTTTGCTTGAATTGAAGGCAAATGTTCATAAGCAGAAAGTTATGGCTTTTGAACAAGGTGGAGATGGTGTATTGAGATATCAAGGTAGATTGTGTGTACCAAGAGTGGATGAACTCCAAGAGAGGATCATAGAGGAATCTCATAGCTGTAGATATTCCATTCATCCGGATTCCACAAAGATGTATTGCGATTTGAGAGAATTTTATTGGTGGAGTAGTATGAAGAAGGGCATTGTAGATTTTGTGGTCAAGTGTCCGAATTGCCAACAAGTTAAGTAAAGCACCAAAGGCCCAGCGGTTTGGCTAAAAATGTAGCACTTCTGGAATGAAAGTGGGAGATGATCAATATGGACTTCATCATAGGTTTACCAAGGTCTCGCAGACAGCATGGTTTTATTTGGGTGATTGTTGATAGAATGACAAAATCAGCCCACTTTTTTCTAGTAAAGACTACCCATTCAGCAGAAGATTATGCTAAGTTGTATATTCAAGAGGCAGTTAGACTGTATGGGGTGCCAGTTTCGATTATTTCAGATAGAGGCGCCCAATATACTTCATAGTTCTAGAAATATTTTTAGAAAGACTTGAGTTCAAAGGTGAACTTAAGTACATCTTTTCATCCTCAAACAGATGGTCAAGCAGAGTGCACTATTCAGACCTTGGAGGATATGTTGAGGGTTTGCGTTATTGATTTCAAAGGTAATTGGGATGATCACCTACCTCTTATTGAATTTGCTTACAACAATAGTTACCACTCTAGCATCCAAATGGTTCCTTATGAAGCTTTTTATGGGAGAAAATGCAGATCTCCTATTGGATGGTTTTGAATTTGGTGAAGCTGGGTTGATAAGACCAGACTTAGTTAATCAAGCTATAGAAAAAGTGAAAGTGATTCAAGAAAGGTTGAAAACAACGCAGAGTCGTCAGAAATCCTATGCTTATGTTAGGAGAAGGGAGTTAGAATTCAAAGTAGATGATTGGGTTTACTTGAAAGTTTCACCCATGAAGTGTGTTATGAGATTTGGTAAGAAGGGGAAGCTTAGTCCCCGTTTTATTGGCCATTACAGAATATCCAAAAGGGTTGATAAGGTAGCATATGAGTTGTAGCTACCACAAGAGTTAGCAGCGGTTCATCCAGTATTTCATATTTCCATATTGAAGAAGTGCATGGGAGATCCTTCACTTGTCATACCAACTGAAGATATTGGTATCAAGGATAGCTTATCCTATGAGGAGATTCCTGTTCAGATTTTGGATCGCCAAGTTCACAAGTTGAGGACTAAGGAAGTAGCATTAGTCAAAGTTCTTTGGAGGAACCAGTTTGTTGAGAAAGCCTCTTGGGAAGCTGAAGAAGATATGAAGAAGAGGTATCCACATCTCTTTGAAACCTAAGAAATTCCATATCAAGGTACTAATTCTCTTCTTAGAACTCTTTCATTTATAACTTAGCATGTTGTATTTGCATTGCTTGTTGGGTGTTTGAGCTAAATGTTACATGTTACACCCTTAGCCTACTAAGAGTAAGCTCATTCGAGGATGAATGTTTCCAAGGGGGAGATATTGTAACACCCTGTAACTAGAAAGAACTAGGGAGAAGTTAAAAATTGGAAATAGTCATTTTTGGGAAGAATATAAAAATCTGGAAAATTTGTTAAGTATGCTAAGTTGGATTTTTGGTCAACTTCAAACAACCATAAATCCTAGCTCAGGATTATTTAGCTGTGTTTCCAGATATATTAGTAAATAACTTGGAATAACCTTTCCAACGCCGCTGAGTTTGCGCGATTCCAAGTTCGTATGAGTGAGATATGCCCATTTGAAGTTGGGCGGTTCAAATAAGGAAAGTCTAATCCGGATTTTTGAAGGGTAATTTAGTCTTTTCCTTACCCAATTAAAGTATTTCGTTTTTAGTAAGTTATTATGTGGGGTCTAAATTGAGTTAGTTCAGTTTATGCAATTAAGAAATACGCTAGGGCTTTGAGAGAAGAGAAAAGAGTAGAAAGGAGAAGAGAGGCTCAAGATTCGTCAAGTTCTTATGATTTTTGTTGTGGAATTCGCCAAGGATTCAATTCTGCAAGGTATGTGAGGCTTTCATAGCATTGGATTCGTTCACCCACGTGCCAATCATGTTTCATTCAGCGAAATTTGTTTCAAGAAAGTTGAAAGTATGATGTTCTTAAATTATGTTCTTGAAGTTTGCTTAGTTCTTGAGATTTGATGGGATTGTGGAGTTTTTGATGGAATTGTGTCGATTTAAGAGTTGATTTGAGTTAAGTTCTTGTATATTTATACTGGGTATCTGAAACTAAAGAGGAATTAATGAAAAAAATTGAACTTAGGCGAATTGGGGTGAGAAAACGAAGGAGGTAAAAGTAGAGCGGGTTTCGGCATCGCGGACTTGCTCCCTCAATGCACAAAAATCACCTCCGCGTCGTGGAGAGGGCGCGGACTCCTCTGTTTCAAAAAGAAATTTCGCGATCAAATAATTAAATACAAATCCGCATCGCGGACTTGTTTCCAGACAGTGATTTCTTGATCTTTTCTCCTGTTTAGCTATCTAAAAACACTCTTAAACATCATGAGATCTTTCCTATCACAAAGCACAATCCTTGAATCCATAATTCAATTCAAGGAAAGTTAAGAGTCAAGTCTAGAAGAATAGAATGAAGTCAAGAGAAGTTCAGAAAGTATTTCAAAAGTCTTTCACAAACATTTTAACTTTGTTTTAAGACTTATGTTTTGAGTTGAGTACAGAGTAAGAGTAAAAGTTCTTTTCTTCAAAGATTATATGGGAACTAAGTATTCCCAAGAGTTAGAAATGTTTTCACATTTGAGCAACAAAGGGAACATCGATTCCAAGAGAGCTTTTAAGCTAAGTTTTGAGTAATTATCTCAAACCAAAGAAAGAAGTTTTATTTTAAAAACATATGAGCTAAGTATATTTTGGGAATAGTATTGAGCACCGATGTGGGAATGCGAGTTCATAATAACTCAAGTCTCCATAAACCATGTAGCCATCATGTGTAGTAAAGCATCATACTTTTTAGATGATTCCGTAAGTGCTTTTTAGCATAGACTAGTGGATCCACTTAGTTAAGGCGTTCTATATGACGGCAAAGTATATGATATTTAAGGCAGCGTGGGAAAGACGTTGTATCATAACTTATGCTTATAGTGGTGGTTGTCGGTTAGAGAAACTCCCACAAAAACTATATTACTTTATTATATGAGTAAAGTTGAGTTTGTTATTGCATTTCTTTAACAAATTGAGTTGTTATTTACTGTTCTAAATGCTTTGTATAAATTGCACTATTATTGTTGGTTTGCATTTGAGTTGAGTTAATCATGAGTTGAGTAAAGCCAAGGTAAGTGTTTCTTCCAGATTCCCTTCAAACTTATGTTATGTTTAGTTTTCCCCTCGCATACTCATACATTCAATCTACTGATGCCATTTGGCCTGCATCATTTTATGATGCAGACACAGGTAACCAGGATCAGCATCAAGTGCCTCATTGATCTAGTTGAGCACTCCGAGTCAGTTGGTGAGCCTCCTTGCTTTCAGGAGGGATCCTTTTTACACTATTTTCTAGTATTTTAGTTGTTAGGATGATCAGGGGTCTTGTCCTGACATCCCTCTTTGTTTTAGAGGCTTCATAGACAGTTAGTAGTTCAATTGTCTTTACATTATTATTTCATATGTCAAGACTTGAGTTGCCATTTTGGCCAAGTTAAATGTTTGACCTTCAAAGGTTCTAAGTTATTTTTATTAAATAGTAGAGTAGAAGTGCATTTGATCATTGTATTAATGCTTAGAGTCTTCCGCTGAGTAAGTAAGCCAGGCCAAGGGTTCGCTTGGGGCCATCAATGGTTCTCGAGTGCCAGTCCCACCCAGGGTGTAGACTCAGGGCGTGACACGGCCGACCAGTACGGTCCGTGGTTGGACTTATGGACCGTAGGTCTGGCCGTAGGTGAGGGTCAATAGCTAATTAGAGGGAAATGACTTTTGGATCAACTTCAAACAATCATATCTTTTAGCATAAAATGAATTAGGTGTCCCATGACATCTCAAATTAAAGATAATTGAATCATCTTTCCAACGCCACCAAGTTTGCTAAATTCCAAGCTCGGAGTAAAAATTTATTCTTATTTTAGTGAAGCCCTATTGGGCAGACCACGAACCACGATCCTGTTGACAAGCAGTGGTTCAAACGACGGCCCGTCTGTCCCACTGTGAATAGCCTTTGTTAGCTTTTAAGCAGGGTCATTTTGGTATGTTTCCCTATGTATTAGACACTTAAACTATGTCGTTTTATTTAGTATAAGCCTAATAATCAAGTCAGACATACCCAGAACCCTCATTCTCAAAAATTCATCCAAGTTAGAACGAAAAGATAAGAAAGAGTCACAAGTTTCTTTCAAGAACAAGCAGCAGTGTTCTTCAAAGTTCAGCCCCGAAATCCAAAGTATTTCTCCATAGATTTCGTCACCAGGTATGTGGGATTTCACTAGTGGGTTCCTTTCACCCATTAGGTCCCTAATTTTTGGTCAGTTCCTTGATTCTTCATAGCTTGTATAGACCTAGGGCTTATAAAACCTTAGAGATTAATGGTGATTTTGCTGCTGTGGTATCCTTCATAATAATATCATGTTTTGTTGGAAAATTAATATAATTCCTTGTATAAAACTCAGAATCCTAGTTTGTGTAATTTCTCTTAGTTCATGAATTATACTTGCTAAGTCTGTTGGATAGAAAATCATGCTCCAGATTTCGAATGTCACATTCCTAGTATATAAATATTGCATTCTCACTTAGCATGTCACTATTTTGAGCTATTTAGTATTTAGTGGATTTTAGCTTCATGAATATTTAGTTATGAGGAGTAGACTTAGCACCGAGTTAGACTAGGGTTCAACGTACCCTCAAAGTCCCAGAACTACGTGTCTCGTAGGTTTATAAGTCCCCTCAATTGGGCATCAGTTTTAGCAATCATGCCACAGTCATGACTTTATACCCCTGGCAAGTTATATTGGGTCCTCTCGATAGGGTGTATACATCGAACTCCACATTTAGCTCACGTGGTTTATGTCGGTTAATAGTAGCTCCCACAGTCAGACTCTTAGTGCATTGACCAAGTTTTCACCATTTACTTCAGTATAAAGTTCAACATGTTATCTTCATAATTAGTACTTGGTCATTGTATTCAGTTTATCTTTCAGTTATACTTAGTACATATCTATATCATTGTTCAGATTATATCATTGCTCATTTATGCATTATTCAGCTTATATATTTTTGTTCAGCTTAGTATATCTATATCATGTATGCTCAGTAAATTCCAAGTACTGACGCATATTTTGTGCTACATCGTTTCATGATGTAGATTCAGGCACTCAGCATCCAGATCACGCTTAGATCGATTGTCGATTCGACTTCAACAACTTCAGTGGCAAGTCCTCATACTTCGAGAACAATAGACATGCTTTCTATTTTAGTCTTTATTTCCAGTTTTCAGTTTTGTTAGAGTTAGTTGGGGGCATGTCCCAGCAACTCAATTTAGTAGGGGCTTTTCATACATAGTAGTAGATTCAACTCGAGTTGTTAAGTGTTGTTTCAGTCATCACTAAACTCTTATTATTATAACTTGTATATTCAAGCTATCAAATTTGAGTTGTACTATCAATGTAGTCAGAATAGGATACACATTTTTTATCTCTCTATGAATCTGTTGGTGGAGATAGCTAGAGTACCACAACTTGAATCCTCTTCATCAAGAAAATTAAACTATATATTTTAGCTAGAGTACCACATATTCTAAAAGTTATATTATTTTCTTAAAATATGATTGATGTGATTATAATTATAAAAAATAGGAAATTAAATTTGCAATTACGTTTGACTTCTTAATTTTTCTAACTCACTTAAATTTGAATCAATCATGTTTTAATATTAGCTTTGTAAAATTGTCTTCAGTTCTTTGAGATGTGTTCTTACACATTTCAATCTCAAACTAATTAGATTATCAAATAATTAGCTTTAAAAAGACATTATCTTAAATTTGAATGTCTTCTAAGGCGTTACAATCACTACAATATTGATGATTTTGACCTATTTTTGTAATTAAAAGTTATACAAAACATTATACAAGTAAAATTTTTATTCTAATTAGCATACTCAATCAGATGAAGTCTTAATTCTATTTTTAAATATTTCTACTCTTAGAATAATTTCTATAACTTGTGCAACAATTGACTTAATTGAAAAAAAAATTCAAAACTATAATCCATAAGAATTTACTTTAGATATAAGTGTTTGAGTCAAGGAAGGCACAATAATTTATATATGTCTACTCGGGTCTTACAAATTATTTTTAAAAAATAATATATTGCTAATTGAAAAAAATTAATTATCAAATTATAATTGCCTATCATCTATTTTAATAACTCATGAGAATAAAATATATATATAAAAAAGAGAAAACAAATAATGTGACACATAAACTTGGCCCAAATCTTCAAAAAGATACTTTAACTATGTGTGTCATGCCCCGAGGCTACCCCTTGACATAACAGAGGACCTAGGATCACGAGTGGCCCCAAGCTAACCCTGAGTCTGGCATATCATGAACAACTGAATATAACTAAGTAAACATGAACTAAGCGGAAACTGAATCAATAGATATCTGAAAAGGAACAAGCTCAACTAGTCTGAAAAATAATATATATAAAAATCTTTAGTTATAACTGTCACGACCCAGACCGTCGTGATTGACACCCATACTAACACTCCGGTGGGAGAACCACTACTTCAACCCCAACCAATCAACTAACCAAAACTAAGGCATTAAGTATATGAAAGCAGAAATAATAGCTAAAAACTGAAGTTCCCATAGACTTCAACAAAAGATCTAACAACTAACAATGCGGAAGAAATAACCTAGAACCTAAAAGTCAATGTACCAAAACATCTAACAATGAACCAAGTCTAAACAAGAAGGGGTACAACCCCATACTAATGAACTAACTAAAACAAATGTCTAAGTCCGGAAATGGTGGACATAGTCGAAAGAGAATCCCATGGTAGCCCGGAAGAATTGGCTCACCCTTGAATTCGAAGTGACGATCATTGATCTCCTAAGCGAGGTTTGTCAGTATCCGCTTGAAGATGCCATGTACTCGACAAAAATAAGAGCAAGTGTAGTATCAGTACACAACCACATTGCACTGGTAGGATCACATGGCTATCGTACAAGTGCAACATAACCAATTAAGAAAACATTATAATCATATGCATATATATCAACATATACAATATTATCAACATTTACGAACAACGAACAACTTTACATTTATATCAAATCATTGGTCCTCTCATGGAACCCAAACCCAAACAGTTAGCTTAGCGGAACGTGGTATCCGATACAATAATTATGCCGAAACGTGGCAACCGATCCCATAGTTATGCCGGAATGTGGCAACCGATCCAAGTTAGTTATGCCGGAACGTGGCAACCGATCCATTCAACACACTACAATCACAATCACAAGTATATATCATCAAGATCATACATTTAAGTCATGATTTCATGGCAATCATCATTCATCTATCTCATTTACAACAAGTGTGATCAACATTGCAACATTCATACATATATAAGTATCATAATGAAACAAGAACAAGCATACATCAAACAATCATAGAATCACAACCATCACCTACCTCAAAACAATCTTGAAACCCTAAGAAACTTGATCCTTCCCTTTCTAGATTCGTTCAACTTGTTCTTGGTCTACAAATAATCAATATAATACGGGAATCAATAAACAAGCACTAATTACCCGAATCTATAACAAATCTATGAACCCTAGATCATACCCATGGTCCCAATTATCCAATTTAAGGTTGTTTATGATATGCTCAAATTACACCTCCCTAAAGAAGCATAAGCAATCATTATCAAGTAAAAAAACCAACTTGTAGGTTAGGGTCGATCCCACGAGGAAACTGGTTTAGACTTAACTTTAACTTACACCTATATTCGTTTAGTCAAAGTACTTCCGGAAACAAGTAATAAAAAGGGGGGATTTGTGAAACAAATTGTAAGAATTCAGTAAGTACTCAGTAAACAAAAGTCAATTTTTGTTGTTATCAAGATGAGAAAATTAACTAGTGTATATATGTGTTCACCACAAGCTTATAACTCAGTAATCCTAGTAATAGCAATCCTGTTCTAGTGTATTACATGCAAAGTGATAAGTTAGGTATCTCTACATCCTTGGTCCGGCATCTAGAGAATTTCACCCCGCACCTTGGTCCGGCTACGTGTGTATAATTCACTAACCCTTACCTTTACCTCATATTAGACATCATAATTGATGTTTGGCTTAGTTATTACTTCGCACCAATCGACACTAGCCTATTGGATAGTATAACACTAAATCTATGTTGATAATTCTTTTCTTGTTGATTACCTCCTTTGTTCGGCAAGTAGCAACAAGGCGAATTCTAACGCGTGCACTCGTTAAAAATACTTTTGAACGAAAGAAGTATCAATGCATGCAAAACACTATTCAAGAATTGCTTATTTACTATTCATATTTTGTTAATCGCTCATGGATTCCACAACCCTAGTTGTGGAGTTTACTTTCCCATAACCATATGAACACTATTCATTGTTTTAGATGAAAGAATTATGACCTTACGTAGCTGAGAAAAAATAAACCGAGAAATTCAACTCAAATTTCAAACCGAATCTTGAAAACTAACCTTTGGAAATCAAGAGTTTCTCGGGTAGCAAAATTAGTTCCCAAGTGACAAAATAAAACAAAAGTAATAAAGCCTAACCCCTAAAAACGAGGTTTACATGCCCTATTTATAGAAACCAAGTGCTAAATTAAAAGGGAAACAAATTAAGGAAAGTGTGTTCAGGCACGCCTCTTCATTCTACGAGACTGACTCACAAACCGTCAATGGATCTACGGTCCGTGAGTCCCTTCCATCAGCCAAGACTTAGAAAATATTTCAGCCTCCAAAAATGAGCTTCTCTGAAGCAAACGACGGACTTGCAGTACGGACCATAGATCGATCTACGGTCTGTCAATCCCCTTCCGTAGCTCCATACTTGGAATCTGCACAAATCAGGTACTGGAACCCTCGCAGTATCAATCTACGGATCAATAGTACGGTCCATAGATCAATCTACGGACCGTCAATGGCCACCGTGGTTCAACACTCTATCAGATTTCCCTGATTTGCCTTCCATACCTTGCCTGCTGATCTACGGCCATCACCTACGGAGCGTCACTGGACCTACGGTCCGTAGATCACCCCCGTAGGTGCCCTTTCTACAGTTATTTCAGCTGTCCCTTTACTTTCGCGCCTGAACGTCTTTCCTGCAAAACATGATAAAAACACATAAAAATCAATCCAAAAAGGCCCTAGATGCACACAACTTGTAAGTGAAATGTATTAGAAATACCGTAAACTCACGGTATATCAACACCATCAACTTAAATTCGTTGTTTGTCCTCAAGCGATGCACTAAAACTCTAAACGACACTTGTATAGAATCAAGCATTTCAAACACAAGCAATCACATGGCTTTCTACCCCACTCTCTTTGTGGGTACAAAATTTGTTCTCTTACACTCGACAAGTTAATTCATGCGGATCAAACCATGACATCGATTGACCAACCAACACACAACACACATTGTTTCACTATCACCAAGGTACCAACTCTCCGACAATGTAATAAGTGCCCTTACTTCAAACAAAATCCCTTTTATTCTTCTTCGCACAATGACCGATGAATTTGAGTACAAGGATTCATTCACCACTCACACTAGAAATAACTTCAAGTACAGTTAGTGCTCAATACCATAGGCTTGACCTTACTTGCACTACTTAGACTCTTCAAACTAGACTCTAGGATCACTATAGGACTTTCTTGTCTTGTAACGTAGGCTCAGGGTTAGGTGTGGTACATTTGGGTACTTCTTAGTGACTTTCTGCCCTCCTTGACATTACACTAGGCTTTCAACCTTTTTTTTTCTATTTTTGCCATCCTACCTTTTTACCTTCTTTCCCATGATTTTCTTCAACCACGGATGTGACTTTAAACTTTGTAGCTCTTTTTACTTTTATTTTATTTTTCTTTTAGCTTTCAACAAGTCACATCCTTTCCTCTCTTTTTCAACATCAAACTCTTTTCATACCCATTTTTCTTTTGGTTTCCTATTTCATAGCCACCCTCAACTTATAGATTTTCCATTGGTTGAGGTGCACAATACCCGATGTCGGGTCAGGGCCAAGATTGATGTTACTCTTTACATTAGCCACCCTCAACTTAGGCTTTTGGCCTAGGTCGAGGTGCACATGTCCAAGGAGGGACCGGTGCCTACATAGTCGATCATAGGAAGGTGAGTTCGGGGTATAAAAAGAAATGGTATTATTTTAGGCTCAAAGTATTTGGATCGAATGGAGCATTTGTTTCATTTGGTCGGATCCTTCTTTCAGGCAATTTGCTGACTTATCAGAACAATGGCCTATGATCACTTCCTAACCTCTAGATTGTTGAGTCTTAGAAGGACTAACAGGGAAAGTTCTAATTTTGCACAAAAACTCTTTGAACACTCAACTATTCTCACACACTCTTGGCACGTAGTTTCATTATCAGATTACCCAGTTCAAGTTTCAACTTAAGTCATTCCATCAAGTTGATTCATTATCATGTCATACACAGAGCCAACACATTCAGCTAATCGTAGCCTACAAATTATAGCACACATCACAAAATCTGACGGGTATCATTTTTTTAATCCATCATGCTTCTTTCTATTTCATGCTTCTACACATACGATCCTAACAAATGCCTGTTCAACATAAATTAAACAATCTCTTAGGGAAAAAGAACACAAGCAAGAAAACCCCACGAGATGATCTATGAGTTGGGTTACTCAGCTACTCTCGGCTGTTGTAACTCAACTGTACCATCAAGATTTACTCTAATAGGTTTAACTGGAATTCCTTGATTGTTCATTATTTGCAAAGTTCTGTTCAACTCTGGATCGTAAGGAGTAAGTGGTTCACCTTGGCTCTGTGCCCTTGGCATACACTAGAGTCAGAACCCCAGAGAGATAAGAACAAAAAGAAAAAGTAAAATTACGAAATATTTGACTAAAGTTCAATAATGTAATGAAAATTAATCTAAAAGACAAATTTCACCGACAGCGGCGCCAAAATTTGATACGCTCAAATTACACCTTCCTAAAGAAGCATAAGCGATCATTATCATGTAAAGAACCCAACTTGTAAGTTGGGGTCGATCCCATGAGGAAACTGGTTTAGACTATACTTTAACTTACACCTATATTAGCTTAGTCAAAGTACATCCGAAACAAGTAATAAAAAGGGGGGATTTATGAAACAAATTGTAAGAATTCAGTAAGTGATCAGTAAACAAAAGTCAATATTTGTTGTTATCAAGATGAGAAAATTAACTAGGGTATACGTGTTCACCACAAGCTTATAACTCAGTAATCCTAGTAATAGCAATCCTGTCCTAGTGTATTACATGCAAAGTGATAAGTTAGGTATCTCTAAATCCTTGGTCCGGCATCTAGAGTATTTCACCCCACTCCTTGATCCGGCTACGTGTGTATAATTCACTAATCCTTACCTTTACCTCATATTAAACATCATAATCGATGTTTGGCTTAGTTATTAGTTCGCACCAATCGACACTAGCCTATTAGATAATATCACACTAAATCTTGTTGATAATTCTTTTCTTGTTGATTACTTCCTTGGTTCGGCAAGTAGAAACAAGGCGATTTCTAACGTGTGCACTCGTTAAAAAGACTTTTGAACGAAAGAATTATCAATGCATGCAAAAACACTATTCAAGAATTGCTTATCTACTATTCATACTTTGTTAATCGCTCATGGATCCCACAACCCTAGTTGTGGAGTTTAGCTACCCATAATCATATGAACACTATTCATTGTTTTAGATAAAAGAATTATGAACTTACGAAGCTGAGAAAAATAAACCGAGAAATTCAACTCAAATTTTAAACCAAATCTTCAAAACTAACCTTCGGAAATCAAGAGTTTCTCGAGTTGCAAAATTACTTCCCAAGTCACAAAGTAAAACAAAAGTAATAAAGTCTAACGCCCAAAAACAAGGTTCACATGCCCTATTTTATAGAAAACAAGTGCTAAATCAAAATGGAAACAAATTAAGGAAAGTGTGTTCAGGCACGCGTATTCATTCCACGAGACTGACTCACGAACCGACAATGCATCTACAGTCCGTGAGTCCTTTCCATCAGCCAGGACTTAGAAAATATTTCAGCCTCCAAAAATTAGCTTCTCTGAAGCAAACGATGGACTTGCAGTATGGACGGTAGATCGATCTACGGTCCTTCAATCCCTTTCTGTAGCTCCATACTTGGAATCTTCACAAATCAGGTACTGTAACCCTCGCAGTATCAATCTACGGATCAATAGGACGGTCCGTAGATCAATCTACGGACCGTCAATGGCCCCCGTGGTTCCACACTCTGTCAGATTTCCCTGATTTGCCTTCCATGCCTTGACTGCTGATCTACAGCCATCACCTATGGAACGTCACTGGACCTACGGTCCGTAGATCACCTCCGTAGGTGCCCTTTCTACAGTTATTGCGCTGTCCTTTAACTTTCGTGCCTGAAGGTCTTTCCTGCAAAACATGATAAAAACACATAAAAACCAATCCAAAAAGGCCCTAGACATACACAACTTGTAAGTGAAATGATTTACAAATACCGTAAACTCACGGTATATCAACACCCTAAACTTAAATTCGTTGTTTCTCCTCAAGCGACGCACTAAAACTCTAAACAACACTTGTATAGAAGCAAGCATTTCAAACACAAGCACTCACATCGCTTTCTACCCCACTCTCTTTGTGGGTAAAAAATTTGTTCTCTTAGACTCGATAAGCTAATTCATGCGGATCAAACCATGACAACGATTGACCAACCAACCACAACATACATTGTTTCACTATCACCAAGGTACTAACTCTCCGACAATGTACTAAGTGCCCTTACTTCAAACGAAATCCCTTTTTTTTCATCTTCGCAAAATGACCGATGAATTTGAGTACAAGGATTCATTCAACACTCACACTCAGAAATAACTTGAAGTACAATTAGTGCTCAGTACCATAGGCTTGCCCTTATTTTCACTGCTTAGACTCTCCAAACTAGACTCTAGGATCACTGTAGGACTTTCTTGGCTTGTAACGTAGGCTCAGGGTCAGGTGTGGTACATTTGGGTACTTCTTAGTGACTTTCTGCCCTTTTTGACATTACAATAGAATTTCAACCTCTTTTGTTTTTCTACTTTTACCATCATACCGTTTTACCTTCTTCTCCTTGATTTTCTTCAACCACGGATGTGACTTTAAACTTTGTAGCTCTTTTTACTTTTATTTTATTTTTCTTTTAGCTTTCAACAAGTCACATCCTTTCCTCTCTCTTCCAACATCAAACTCTTTTCCTACCCATTTTTCTTTTGGTTTCCTCTTTCTTAGCCATCCTCAACTTATAGATTTTCCATTAGTTGAGGTGCACAATACCCGATGTCGGGTTAGATACAAGATTGAAGTTACCTTTTACATTAGCCACCCTCAACTTAGGCTTTTGGCCTAGGTCGAGGTGCACATGTCCAAGGAGGGACCGGGGCCAACATAGTCGATCATAGGAAGGTGAGTTCGGGGTTTAGAAAGAAATGGTATTATTATAGGCTCAAAGTATTTGGATTAAAGGGAGCATTTGTTTTATCTAGTCAGATCCTTCTTTCAGGCAATTTGCTAACTTATCAGAATAATGGCCTATGATCACTTCCTAACCTCTAGATTGTTGAGTCTTAGAAGGACTAAGAAGGCAAGTTCTAGTTTTGCACAAAAACTATTTGAACACTCAACTATTCTCACATACTCTTGGCACGTAGTTTCATTATCAGATTATCAGATTACCAGTTCAAGTTTCAGCGTAAATCATGTCATCAAGTTGATTTATTATCATGTCATACACAGAGCTAACATATTTAGCTAATCGTAGCCTACAAATTCTAGCACATATCACAAAATCTGACGGGTATCATTTTTTTAATCCATCATGCTTCTTTCTATTTCATGCTTCTACACATACGATCCTAACACATGCCGGTTCAACATAAATTAAAAAGTCTCTTGGGGAAAAAGAACACAGGCAAGTAAACCCCACGAGAGGATCTATGAGTTGGGTTACTTAGCAACTCTCGGCTGTTGTAACTCAACTGTATCATCAAGATATACTTTGATAGGATTAACTTGATTTCCTTAATTGTTCATTCTTCACAAAGTTCTGTTCAACTCTGGATCATAAGGAGTAAGTGGTTCACCTTGGCTCTGTGTCCTTGGAATACACTAGAGTCAGAACCTGAGAAAGACAAGAATAAAAAGAAAAAGTAAAATTAGGAAATATTTGACTATAGTTCAATAATGTAGTGAAAATTAATCTAAAAGAAAATTTTCCCCGGCAGCGGCTCCAAAATTTGATACGCTCAAATTACACCTCCCTAAAGAAGCATAAGCGATTGTTATCAAGTAAAGAACCCAACTTTTAGGTTGGCGTCGATCCCACAAGAAAACTGGTTTAGACTTAACTTTAACTTACACCTATATTCGTTTAGTCAAAGTACTTCCGGAAACAAGTAATAAAAAGGGGAGAATTTGTGAAACAAATTGTAAGAATTCAGTAAGTAATCAATAAACAAAAGTCAATTTTTTGTTGTTATCAAGATGAGAAAATTAACTAGGGTATACGTGTTCGCCACAAGCTTATAACTCAGTAATCCTATTAAGAGCAATCCTATCCTAGTGTATTACATGCAAAGTGATAAGTTAGGTATCTCTAAATCCTTGGTCCGGCATCTAGAGAAATTTACCCTGCACCTTGGTCTGGCTACGTGTGTATAATTCACTAACCCTTACCTTTACCTCATATTAGACATCATAATCGATGTTTGGCATAGTTATTACTTCGCACCAATCGACACTAGCCTATTATATAGTATCACATTAAATCTATGTTGATAATTCTTTTCTTGTTGATTACCTCCTTGGTCCGGCAAGTAGCAACAAGGCGAGTTCTAACGCGTGCACTCGTTATAAAGACTTTTGAACGAAAGAATTATCAATGCAGGCAAAACACTATTCAATAATTGCTTATTTACTATTCATACCTTGTTAATCGCTCATGGATACCACAACCCTAGTTGTGGAGTTTAGTTACCCATAATCATATGAACACAATTCATTGTTTTAGATGAAAGAATTATGAACTTACGTAGCTGAGAAAAATAAACCGAGAAATTCAACACAAATTTCAAACCAAATCTTCAAAACTAACCTTTGGAAATCAAGAGTTTCTCAGGTAGCAAAATTAGTTCCCAAGTCACAAAGTAAAACAAAAGTAATAAAATCTAACCCCCTAAAACGAGGTGTACATGCCCTATTTATAGAAAACAAGTCCTTAATTAAAAGGGAAACAAATTAAGTAAAGTGTGTTCAGACACGCGTCTTCATTCCACGATACTGGCTCACGGACCGTCAATGGATCTACGGTCCGTGAGTCCCTTCCTTTAGCCAGGACTTAGAAACTATTTTAGCCGCCAAAAATCAGCTTCTCTGAAGCAAATGACAGACTTGCAGTATGGACCGTAGATCGATCTACGGTCCGTCAATCCCCTTCCGTAGCTCCATACTTGGAATCTTCACAAATTAGGTACTGGAACCCTCGCAGTATCAATCTACGGATCAACACTACGGTTTGTAGATCAATTTATGGGCCGTCAATGGCCATCGTGGTTCCATAGTCTGTCAGATTTCCCTGATTTGTCTTCCATGCCATGCCTTCTTATCTACGGCCATCACCTACGGAGCGTCACTCGACCTACGGTCCGTAGATAATCTCCGTAGGTGCCCTTTCTACAGTTATTTCAGTTGTCCCTTTACTTTCGCGCTTGAATGTCTTTCCTTTAAAAAATGATAAAAACACATAAAAACCAATCCAAAAAGGCCCTACACATACACAACTTGTAAGTGAAATGTATTAGAAATACCGTAAACTCAAAGTATATCAACACCCTCAACTTAAATTCGTTGTTTGTCCTCAAGCAACGCACTAAATCTCTAAACGGCACTTGTATAGAAGCAAGCATTTAAAACACAATTAATCACATGGCTTTCTACTACACTCTCTTTATGGGTACAAAATTTGTTCTCTTAGACTAGATACGCTAATTCATGAAGATCAAACCATGACAACGATTGACCAACCAACACACAACATACATTGTTTCAATATCACCAAGTCACCAGCTCTCCGACAATGTACTAAATGCCCTTACTTCAAACTAAATCTCCTTTTTTTTTCTTCGCACAATGACTGATGAATTTGAGTACAAGGATTCATTCAACACTCACACTCACAAATAACTTCAAGTACAGTTACTGCTCCGTACCATAGGCTTGCCCTAATTTTCACTGCTTAGACTCTCCAAACTAGACTCTAGGATCCCTATAGGACTTTCTTGGCTTGTAACGTAGGCTCAGGGTCAGGTGTGGTATAGTTGGGTACTTCTTAGTGACTTTCTGCTCTCCTTGACATTACACTAGGCTTTCAACCATTTTTTTTTTTTTTGTATTTTTGTCATCCTACCGTTTTACCTTCTTTCCCTTGATTTTCTTCAACCACGGATGTGACTTTAAACTTTGTAGCTCTTTTTACTTTTATTTTATTTTTATTTTATCTTTCAACAAGTCACATCCTTTCCTCTCATTTTCAACATCAAACTCTTTTCATATCCATTTTATTTTTGGTTTCCTCTTTCATAGCCACCCTCAACTTATAGATTTTTCATTGGTTGAGGTGCACAATACCCGATGTCGGGTCAGGGCCAAGATTGAAGTTACTTTTTACATTAGCCACCCTCAACTTAGGTTTTTGGCCTAGGTCGAGGTGCACATGTCGAAGGAGTGACCGGGGCCAACATAGCCAATCATAGGAAGGTGAGTTTGGGGTTTAGAAAGAAATGGTATTATTTTAGGCTCAAAGTATTTGGATCAAAGGGAGCATTTGTTTCATTTGGTCGGATCCATCTTGTAGGCAATTTGCTGACTTATCAGAACAATGGCCTATGATGACTTCCTAACCTCTAGATTGTTGAGTCTTAGCAGAACTAACCGGGCAAGTTCTAGTTTTGCACAAAAATTGTTTGAACACTCAACTATTCTCACACACTCTTGGCACATAGTTTCATTATCAGATTATCAGATTACCCAGTTCAGGTTTCAGCTTAAGTCATGCCATCAAGTTGATTCATTATCATGTCATACACAAAGCCAACATATTCAGCTAATCGTAGCCTACAAATTCTAGCACACATCACAAAATTTGACAGGAATCAGTTTTTCAAGTTATCATGCTTCTTTCTATTTCATGCTTCTACACATACGATCCTAACACATGCCGGTTCAACATAAATTAAACAGTCTCTTAGGGAAAAAGAACACAAGCAAGAAAACCTCGCGAGAGGATCTATGAGTTGGGTTACTCAGACTTTACCCTATCACTCACAATCCATTTACCCCACCCCCAACAAAAATAGATGCGATTGTCCCCAATGCATACAAAAGCTAAAAAAAAAGTGAATTGGGTGAAGCAAACCTGTGGGGCATTGCGCCGACGAATCATCAACAAGCGGGTGGGTTCGGTTTTTCGGACCCCGCTGGAACAATAGTTGGGTCACCCTCAGTAGTGCCCGCATCATCCAACAGAGCACCCTCAGTAGTGCTCTCTATCACTCTCACCACTCCAGCAGCGGTGCTCACAACGTCCCTCACAACAAGTGGGACCTCTACAACTGGGGCAGAACTCGATGCCCCTGCAATACTCTCACGTACCCTCTGCTGGCGCAATTTTTCATCTAAAATCGAGGCCTTCCTAGCCTCCTTCTTCTGCCTACGTTGTCTCCTTTGAGCTTTTTCCTCCTCAGTGCGACTAGAACGGTGTCTTTTACCTTTGGTATGTGTAGGCGCAGACTCTTCCTCGGCAGTTCCACTGAATAAAGCATCCAGCACTGTATCATCAGCCAGTGCAGTAGGTGCAGCCTGAGGCTCAACTGTAGGGGTGTCATGAATGGCATGAACGTCGGCCCGGAGATTGGCTAATTCAGCCTGAAAAAAGGATAGGTCTATGGTCGGGGCTGGTCGCTCGAGGACTCGCATTTCAAAAGCATCAAGACGCTTATTAATAGCCTGGATCTTCCGGTCCATCATGTCCTCCATCCTTCGCTCCATTCTGGCCTCGGACTCGGCTATGGACTTTTGCATCCAAGGTTGGATATGATGCAGCAATGTGGCCATTTGAGCCTCTAATTTCTGTGCTCTGGCCAATGGGACAATAGTAGGTCCTAACTGTGGTGTGGACCAGGATGAACTAGGAGCCATGCTAGGGGACTGGGAAGAGGAGGTCGGGACAGTATCAGAGTGATCTGGTATAATAAGGTCACCGCCCTGTGCATGCCCCACCGTTTCTGGAAGATCTCCGCCCAAGGGAGGTACCTCAACCTGGGGCTCTATGCGAGGTGCCGCCACATTTGCCTCATCTCGAATGAGGCCTATATCCAAAGCCCCGGTAGGGTGGATCAACCTTCACAATGCCAGATCGGCACTCCAGAGTCCCTGCATAATTGAAAAATCAAACATGGAAAGGGGTAAGTAGTGGAGGTCTTGAATGCCCTCTCGTAAATCTCTGCCAGCAGCATGCGGGCAAAGCCAATCTCCACTCGTGCTACTAGTGTTATAACCATGACCGCTCTATCCCAAGTGAGTTGGTTGTCAGCTTTTGTCGGCGACACCCTGTTACGCACCAACAATCAGAAGAACTTGGCCGCAAAATTTAGTGTGGCTTTCTGGATACCCAATCATGGTGTGGCGACCCACTCCGCACGCTTGCCATCAACAGCAATGTACTTAGCCAACCATAGTATAGCAGCCTCTCGCTGCTCAACATTCCTCTGGAAAGCACCGCTCCGCACGATATCCCATCTGTAATCAAATTCTGCTGTGTTTAGTGACCAAGTGTGACCTGTGGTTGGCCCATAGAGAAAACGGCTGATGGTAGCCTGTGATATGTCGACCAGACAACCTCGGACCATAGTGGACGTGAGAGGATTTTGGGCTAAGGGTTTTGATTTCTTGGAGATCGACCCACGGAGAGTGGCAACATAGGAGGTGTAGAACTCCCGCACAATCTCCTCACTATACGTCCATGGGTCGAGCCAACTAGTCACACTTGTGAAGGTTGAAAAGCTGGTGAATGTCGGGGACAGTGTGCAAGCTCCCTGTGAGGACTCTGTGCTCCTCTGTAACAATTCGGGCCATCTTCTCTTTATCATTAATCATCTTGGTATCTCGATAGATTTGCCATTGGCCCTTAACACACCATATGTTTGGCTCACCGGCCACTGGAGTAGGGTTCTCATTCCTTGGTATGGGCACTGACTCTGAGCTAGTGGCCTCATCAGATGAGGCTGCTTGTTCATTCTAGTTGGACCTTGTGGCTGACTTGGCATTGGATCCCGAAGCATGGGCAGACTCGGACCCCGAAGCATGGCTGGACTCAGAGCCCGAAGCATGGGTAGACTCGGAGCCAGACGCAGACCCAGTAGCTGAACTGGAAGCAGCATCAGTTGGTGACCCGATCAGTGTGTGCTCCTCATCAGACTGGGAGACAGTGACTACGTCGAGAATCACCTTTTGGGGGGTGCCTCTGGTGTCTAGGGGTGCAGTGGGAGAAGTCCTTGAGTTGGGAGGAACATATTCTGGATCTCTTTCCATGTCTGTGTCCTCATCGATTAACCTGAAACTAGGAGCAACAGATTTTGACTTGTCCTGTTTTGAGTAGGTGACTAGCTTCTTGGGTGCCATCGTACCTATGGAATCTATATTAGTGCCAAAACTAAATCTAAACAATTAAATAAAAAACTTTAGACTATAAACGAACAGTAACAAAGACCTAAGAAAATTTCAGACAAAGGCTACAGTGGTCATCCACGGAGGGGACCTATGGTCCGTAGATTGATCTACAGTCCGTGGAACCCTTCCGTGGATCAGCGGACCAACAATATTGGTCGCAGATTGAAACCACGGATGTACAAAGCGGTCCGTAGACTACGGACCGTAGTCCACATCCGTGGTTTCACAATTGGTGAAATTTTCAAGAGCATCAACCTACGAACCCAATCTACGGTCCGTAGATTGATCTACGATCTGTAGACGGGGTATCGTGGATGGGATCTGTGCCAGGTTTTAGCCATTCTCAATTTTCAAGTCCACATCTTAGACCATTTTCAACAATATCCTATTCTAACCATGCATTTTAACATTGAATCATGCTACTTTGTCATTCTCAGGATTCCGATTAATCATTTTAACAATTATTTAAGACACACTTTGGAACCCTAAGTCGAAACTTACATGTAGACTTATAATCACATACAACAAGGCAACATAATCACTATCTATCGTTCCAAGGGTATTGTAACTTCCAATTTTATCATGCAATTTCATCTAACATTTACCCAAGGTCAAGACCCGACTCCCGACTTTCTATATTCAATCTATGAACCGAAATTCAAAGTGAGGGGAAAGTCTATTACCTTACAAGCAATGTGGAGTGAGGTAATTACGTGATGACACTAAGTTTTGCAAGACCAAAGAATCACCTGGTCGTTACTAACCCAACACCGGACCCTTTTTGTGGAATATGGAGTGAGTTTTATTCGGAATGGAAAGGAATTGTGGGAATGATGGGGGAATGGAAGGGATGATTTTATGGGGGAGTTATGGAGTGATTTAGGGGAGTTGAGGGTTTTTGAAACGGTTGGAGAGTGAATGGAGGGAAGTGGAAATGATTTGCAATTAGGGGAGTTTTAAATAAGGAGTTCCGGGTTGGGTCAGACAGATTTAGGATTTTGGACCCACGAGACCCCGTCTACGGTCCGTGGGTCGATCTACGGTTCGTAGATTGGGACCGTAGATCACTCTTACACTTGGAAAAATTTAGGGGCTTACCTGGGATGTACGGACACCATCCACGGTCCGTGGATAGAATGACGGACCATCGATAGGGTCCGTAGCCCTCTGCACCAGAGCATTTTCTGCAAATTTTTCATAGCGTACCTGCACATGTAGCAACCATTAGGCTATTTTTTTACATTTTCTGGACACTTTTTAGACACGGAACCTATGCTAATTCTAGCCAACACTAAAAAAAACTAAAACACCTATCTAAATTGATACAGAGATGCAATTAAACAAAGAAAACTACTAAATGGGAAATAGAAACCTATCGTTGCTAGATTGTACATCTTGGGTTGCCTCCCAAGCAGCGCTTGATTTAACGTCGCTGCACGACGCAAGTTTCTTGATTACTCAGACTTCATCAAGATTGTAGGCCTCAATCACTTCTTGCACATTTTCAGCATTTCCCAGATAGATCTTGATCATTTGTCCATTTACCATGAACCTTGTTCCTTGGGGGAGCACTTTTGTGAGCAAAAACGGCCCAGTCCATTTGGACTTGAGTTTGCCTGGAAACAAGCGCAACCTAGAGTTGAATAGAAGCACAAGATGACCAACCACAAATTTTCGCTTTTCAATTCTTTGATCATGATACCGCTTCATCTTCCCTTTGTACAAGGCTGAACTTTCATAGGCTTTTAGGCGAAACTCGTCAAGCATATTCAAGTCATTCATTCTTTGATTCGATGCGGCGCCCCAATCCAAATTTAGCTTCTTCATTGTCCACATCGCCTTATGCTCTAGCTCTACCGGTAAATGACAAGACTTCCCATATACAAGTTGGTAAAGAGACATACCTATGGGGTCTTGTATGCAGTGCAATAGGCCCATAGAGCATCATCAAACTTCCTTGACCAATCCGTTCTATTAGAATTCACAGTCTTCGCCAAAATCTGTTTGATTTCTCTGTTGGACACTTCAACTTGACCACTAGTCTGCGGATGGTAAGAAGTGGCTACATTGTGGCGGACACCATATTTCTCAAGTAGTGCCTTGAACAACTTATTACAAAAGTGAGAACCTCCGTCGCTGATAATCGCCCTCGATGTACCGAATCTAGAGAAGATATTCTTTTTCAAGAATGCAGTGACACTTTTACCTTCATTGTTGGGGAGCGCAACTGCTTCCACCCACTTCGATACATAATCAATCGCAACAACAATATACGTCAACCCATATGAACTCACAAATGGACCCATAAAATCAATTCCCCATACATCAAACAACTCTATCACCAATATCGGATTCATAAGGAGCTCTTGCCTCTTTGAAATCCCTCATTCTCTTTGGCAATGATCACAAGACTTGGCAAAATCATGAGCATCTTGGTGGATGGTAGGCCAGTAGTACCCACACTGCAAAATCTTATGCGCAGTTCGAATACCACTATGATACCCACTAACAGGCGATGAATGGCATGCTTCAAGTACACTCAACATCTCAACCTCGGGCACACATCGACGAATAATCCCATTAGCACAACTACGATACAAGTAAGGTTCATCCCGAAAGAATTTCTTCACATCATGCATAAACTTTCTTCTCTGGTGAAAAGATAAGTCTGGGGGCGCCAAATCGCTTGCCAAATAATTAGCAAAGTCTGCGAACCATGGAATCAAATCATAAGAAGCAGCCAATACATATTCATCTGGAAAAGCATCATTAATTTCAGCCCTATCTCCAAGCTTTAGCATAGCCTCTTCCTCTAATCTGGACAAGTGATCGGCAACTTGATTTTCGGTCCCCTTTCTATCTTTTACCACAAAATCAAACACTTGCAGCAACAATACACATCTAATCAATCTTGGTTTTGCATCCTTTTTCTCCATCAAATACATCAATATAGAATAGTCAGTATGCACTATGACCTTAGTACCAAGCAAGTAGGATCAAAATTTCTCGAATGCAAAAACCACCGCAAGAAGTTCTTGTTCGGTCACAGTATAATTCTTCTGGGCCACATTTAAAGCTTTGCTAGCATAGTAAATAGGGTGAAGAATTTTCTTTTTCCTCTGTCCTAGTACCACACCAAGCGCCACTCCACTTGCATCACACATTACCTTAAACGGTTGTCCCCAATCAGGTGAAATAATGATAGGTGCAGTGACCAACTTCTCCTTCAACTCTCCAAATGCTCTCAGACAAGCCTCATCAAAATCAAACTTATACACCTTTTCGAGATGTTTGCACAATGGGTGTGCAATTTTTGAAAAGTCTTTTATGAATCTCTTATAGAACCCAGCATGCCCAAGAAAACTTCTAACACCTTTTACAGAAATAGGTGGCGGAAGCTTTTCTATTACCTCAACTTTAGCTCTATCAACCTTAATACCTTTCTCTGAAATTTGATGACCCAACACTATACGTTCTTTAACCATGAAATGACATTTCTCCCAATTCAACACCAAGTTGCAGTCTTCACACCTTTTAAGAACCTCGGCCAAATGATCCAGACAACGATCAAAAGAATCACCTACAACTGAAAAATCATCCATGAACACTTCAATAGTGTCCTCCACCATATCAGAAAATATCAACATCATACAGCGCTGGAAGGTTGCTGGAGCATTGCACAACCCAAATGGCATCCGTTTGAAAGCAAAAGTCCCATAAGGGCAAGTGAAGGTGGTCTTCTCTTGGTCTTCTGGAGCTATAGAAATTTGATTGTAGCCTGAATACCGTCGAGAAAACAATACCAACCCTTTCCTGCAAGTCTATCCAACATCTGGTCCATGAATGGCATAGGAAAGTGGTCATTTTCTATCCACGCATTCAACTTCTGGTAATCCATACAAACTCTCCATCCAATCACAGGCCTCATTGGAACAAGCTCATTTCTTTCATTTAGAACCACAGTAATACCACCCTTTTTAGGCACACACTGCACCGGACACACCCAACTACTATCTGCAATGGGATAAATAACTCTCGCATCCAGCCACTTGATGATCTCCTTTTTAACTACCTCTTGCATAGGTGGATTTAATCTTCTCTGGTGCTCGATACTGGGCTTATGATCTGGCATGAGTTGGATTTTGTAAGAGAAAATACCGGGAGGAATCCCAATAATATCCGCAATAGTCCACCCAATAGCTCGCTTGAACCTCTTTAACACAGTCACCAAGCACTCTACTTGTCTCGCATTCAAATCTGCCGCAATGATGACTGGGAAAGTATTATCTCTGCCCAAGTATACATACCTCAAATACGGTGGTATAGCCTTAAGCTCCACTTTCGGTGCCTCCACAATAGATGGTCTTGCGGGTGGGGACTCGCAATTCTTCATGTCTAACTCATACTTCTTTGGTTTGGACCGATATTCACACCTATCGAGTTCGGCTACCAACTCATCATACTCTTCAATACCATCACTATCGAAATTCATCATAACTGCTGCTAGTGCCTCAACACCAAGTCGCTTTTCAATTTGCACTTTTGTCCCACTCTCCACTCTGTAAGTTATAGCAGATACTGTTTGGCGCTCACCACTCTGCTTCATGGACCTACAAATATTGAAAGTTGCTTCTTCATTGTTCAATCTGAACTTCATCTGTCCCTTTTCGATATCAGTCAACGCACGCCCTGTGGCAAGAAATAGTCTCCCAAGGATGATGGGAACTGCAAAATCAACCTCACAATCAAGAATCACAAAATCTGCCAGAAAAATGAAAGATTCCACTTTTACTAGCACATCATGGAGTACACCAATGGGCCTTTTCACAGTCCGATCGACCATTAGTAACCGCATTGTAGTGGGCTTTGGGTCCCCTAGACCCAACTTCTTGTAAATAGACAATAGCATGAGGTTGATGCTAGCACCAAGATCACACAATGCCTTAGCAAAGTGTAACAATCCGATAGTACATGGAATCGTGAAGGCACTAGGATCCTCCTTCTTTTGCACAAGAGAACCTTGTGGCAATAGCGCTACAATGCTGCAATCTATCATCATCTTCAAAACTCACAGACCTCTTCTTTGTTACCATATCTTTCATAAACTTTACATACCCAGGCATTTGTTCCAAAGCTTCTATCAACGGAACGTTGATGGAAAGTTACTTCAACATAGTAATAAACCTGCGATATTTACCATCTTAAGTCTTTTTCACTAATCTCTGTGGAAAAGGTGGTGGAGGTCTAGGTATGGGGACCACTTTTTGAGATATCTCCTCTTCTTTCTCTGTCGCATTCTCAGACTTTTCTCTAACCTCTATCACATCATCTTCTTTTCTAATCCCAACTTCCACCACAGACGGCATAGGTGGATCAATGGTTTGCTTACCCCCTCGAGTAGTAACTGCCATGCAATGGCCGTCATTCTTTGGATTCTGGATGGTGTTGCTAGGAAGAGTACCAGGTTGACGTGGGTTTACTTTAGTAGACAACTGGGTCATCTGCTGCTCTAGATGCTTTATTGACACTGCATGGGCATCAACCTTTTGACCAATACCAGACAAGTAATTTCTCATCTCCTTCACATTCTCATCAGTTGCATCAAACCTTCTCATCACCTTCTGCATCATATCTTCAATACGCGCCATACTTCCTCCAACTTCCCTGGTACCAGATTCCCAATTTTGAGGGGGAACATAAGGTCCAACTCGATCATTTCTATTATCATAGTTGTTTCGGTTATAGTTGTTGTCACGATTGAAGTTCTTATCCCGGACATATTGACCCTCTCGGTTGTAATTTCCATAGTTCCAACCTTGGTTTCCTTGACCCTGGCGCCAATTTTCCGTGTTGGATCCTTGGGCATTTGGTCGGAAACCCCCCGTCTGATCATTCACAGCATAAGCATCTTCTTCATAGTAACACTCTTCCACTGGTAGTGGAGTTCTAGTCAAGTAGTTCACAACATTTACCTTTTTTGCACCTCCGCTCACATGCTTCAATACCAAACCTAGCTCGGTCCTCATCTGAGCCATCTCTTCACGAATCTCCTCCGCAGACTGGTTGTTTATAGCATGAATGGCAAATATGTTTCTCCCAGTGTCCGACCTCCTAGTGCTCCATGCTTTATTGTTGCGAGAGATCTTCTACAGCTTTTCTGCGATCTGTGCGTATGTGCACTCACCATATGAACCTCCAACAATAGTATCTAGCACTGCTTTATTGTTATCATCTTGACCTCGATAGAAATATTCCTTCAGCGACTTATTATCAATACGGTGATCTAGAACACCTCTTTTGAACGAAGTGAATCTGTCCCATGAGCTACTTACAGACTCTCCAGGTAATGCCACAAAATTATTGACCCTATCTTTGTGATTTAGCTTCTTGGACACTGGGTAATACCTTGCTAAGAACACATCCCTCAGTTGGTTCCATGTATAGATTGAGTTATAAGGCAGTATAGTGAACCATATAGCAACATCGCCTGTCAGTGATAGAGGGAACACTCTCAATCCGATGACATTCATATCAAAGTCTGGCCGACCTACACAGCTTTTGCAGACTACCCTTATCTTGGCTATGTGAGCATGTGGGTCCTCCGAAGGCAACCCTGAGAACAAGCCCCTCGCTGTAAGCATCTGCATCAAGCTACAGGTTACCACAAATGTGTGCCCCGGAGGCAGATGAGGTAAGACTAAAGGTCAATCAGAGTCAGCAATATTTGCGTTGCCCCTGTAGTTGGCATGCAGTTGTGGGTCTTGTGGACCGTACACCCTCAGTGCATTTCCCAATTGATTTTCAGCTAGACCCCGGTTTTCCCCACCAGCTACTCTCGGCTGTTGTAACTCAACTTTATCATCAAGATTTACTCTGATAGGATTAACTGGAATTCCTTGATTGTTCATTCTTCGCAAAGTTCTGTTCAACTCTGGATCGTAAAGAGTAAGTGGTTCACCTTGGCTCCGTGTCCTTGGCATACACTAGAGTAAGAACCAGAGAGAGACAAGAACAAAAAGAAAAAGTAAAATTAGGAAATATTTGACTAAAGTTCAATAATGTAGTGAAAATTAATCTAAAAGTCTAATTTCCCAGGCAGCGGCGCCAAAATTTGATACGCTCAAATTACACCCTCCTAAAGAAGCATAAGCGATCGTTATCAAGTAAAGAACCCAACTTGTAGGTTGGGGTCGATCCCACGAGGAAACTGGTTTAGACTTAACTTTAACTTACACCTATATTCGTTTAGTCAAAGTACTTCCGGAAACAAGTAATAAAAAGGGGGGATTTGTGAAACAAATTCTAAGAATTCAGTAAGTAATCAGTAAACAAAAGTCAATTTTTGTTATTATCAAGATGAGAAAATTAACTAGGGTATACGTGTTCACCACAAGCTTATAACTCAGTAATCCTAGTAATAGCAATCCTGTCCTAGTGTATTACATGCAAAGTGATAAGCTAGGTATCTCTAAATCCTTGGTCCGGCATCTAGAGAATTTCACCCCGCACCTTAGTCCGGCTACGTGTGTATAATTTACTAACCCTTACCTTTACCTCATATTAGACATCATAATCGATGTTTGGCTGAGTTATTACTTCGCACCAATCGACACTAGCCTATTAGATAGTATCACACTAAATCCATGTTGATAATTCTTTTCTTGTTGATTACCTCCTTGGTCCGG
>JAJOOF010003286.1:0-31475 GCA_029582545.1 Solanum lignicaule | reverse complement strand
TTTTTCTTTTTTCTTTTACAAGTGAATGAGTGGCTGTGACAGGTGTTAAGCTAACAAGCAGTTGATCCCATGCAGAGAAACACGTGTTATTCAAGCAGCGCGCCACAATGTGAAGACGTGGCGCACTGATGAACAGCGGTAAGGGGTAATTATGTAAACCTAGAGTAGGAACTTTTGTTGAGCCTGTATCAACTAATCCAGAATGTATTGGAAAAAAGTATTTTTAAGAATGTTACACCCTCTTTTTAAATTTAGATTTCTGCACTACGACGAAAATAATTTTTAACGACAATATATATATATATATATATATTAATAACGAGTGTTAGAAGATTTTATTGACATTACTCCTTCTGTTTCATTTTAGTTTCATTTTGTACGGTGCTTAAGAAGTCATAAATAAGAAAATAATTTTACTAATTCGAATAGCTAATATAGGATAATTATTTTTAGTATAATGATCAACTAATATGGGACGGAGGGAACGGAGGGAGTAGTTAATCCAATGTCATTATAGATATTTAAGGCATTTACAGAGTTTTAGTTGCTAAAAAAATATATTTAGTCAATTATTGTTAAAAAATATTTTTAGTGTAATGTAGTTGCTCCTTGCTTGGAGACGTAAATTGGTCTTCTCCGTTCATTTTTATTTTATTTGTATGTATGCAAACAAATAGATATTCATAATTTTTTTTGTCTAGTTTAAAAAATTAAAAGATATGTTTATCACTTACTTTTTAAATTTATCTTTATTCACGTATTGCATTTCTCAAAGTATTAACTTTATTATATTTTTAAAAGGTTGTGTAAAATTGTCATGTTATTTATTAATCGACTACTGAATAAGTAAAGAATAAATTTTTAAAAAAAGTAATTTTTTAAAACAAAAAATTAGAATGTTTTTAAGTGCTTAATTATTGTGAATTAAGCTACTGTTTATGTTTGCTTTAAAGGTGACATTTTTGTTTCATAAAAAAAGTATATTTAAATTCATACTAATAATTAGTTAGTTAAATTTTCACATTTCAAATGATGTCATGTATTAGAGCCGTCAATATGGGCTAGGCCCGTTGGACAGATCTGATCTAATTCGTGATTTAATAGAGCTGAGCTACGATTTTTAAAGCTCATTCTTTTATATTCATCAATACCTACTCCTTTAATGACCTTTTTTATTTATATATTTTTTTTTAACATCAATATGGGATCAAATAAACATTACTCCATTATTAATGATAATGATTCACTTATAACTTTAATATATATATATATATATATTTGTTATGCGTGAAAAAAATGAACTAAGCATTATATTACTTATATTTACGAATAGGAAGGAGTTGTTTCTAAGGAATTCCAATTTGTATAAGTGAAATTTCAGAGTAGTGTTGCAATCAAATGAGAATTAAAGAGCAAAAAGATCGTCATAAATGAAAGTTGGTTATTTTTTAAATAAATATTTCAAGATTGGCTGAATATTAAAAGGTGGATCAAGTAGTGACTAACCCACACAACAAGTCACTCCAAACTTTAGGCCCGTGAGCCCAGTAGTCATTTGCATGTATTGCACATTCGTATAGTCCGAGGAGAATAAGAATGCTGGATTAATTGTTTGGTACGTGGGATAAGGATATAAGGTGATATGTTTTAGAACGTGATTGACACTCTTTCCCTTATTTTGTGATGGCCTTTAATTTATGTCCTTTTAGCCAAACATTTTCTAACGGGATGTAAATTTCATAAGTTATGCCCCTACGCTATTAAAGAAGTTATGCTTAAGTTCGATTAACGAAAGCAAAAATTAAAAATCGATCTATTTGAATGACAAAGATTAAATATCATTCCGTTGGAAAGACATTTTCACCAAAAGAAAAAGGCATTTATTAGAGGAGTATGTTATTTTTTTTCTCTCTTTTTTCCTACCTAGAATCATAAATGAATTTTCCTATTTTAAGGGGAATTTGTTGTTGATCATACTTGGTGAATGCAAAAATAAGTAAATGGGAAAAACACCAAAAAAAAAACATGTGTTCCAAAACGAATCCATGTTTCCATTTTTGCACCATCATGTTGTGTGCATGGTATGGTTCTAGAAAGGGCATATCTTAATATCTTTTAAAGGTAAGGGCTCAACTCTAAAATTGTGACTAAAAGGATCAACAAACATTAGAAAACAAGAGGAAACAAAAGATATTTAGGAACTCTTAAAATTGAAATTATAATGTTTGGTTAAGAAAAATTAAATTGAAATAACATTATTATATTGAGGTCTTGTTGAACTTGATTGTGAAGAAGATGAAAATGGTACATTAACTTTTGATTGGTTAAGTTGATTCCAACCATTAAAAATTGTTAGAATTGACATTATAATATTTGATATCAAATTTGGAGTTGATTAGGTTCAATTTATGTGGAATGCTTGATAATATATATATCAAGTGTTTTGAACAATTTACGCTAAAATTGTGACACAACTTGTGTTGAAATTTCAACGAATCACCAAGATTTAAATATGATAATGCACGTTTTGCTCATCCACTGGGTACTTTTTTGATGATATCAATTAGGATTTGTGAATAATTTCTTGTAATGTAATGTCAAAATTTGTACTAAAGTTCTAATGATCAACGAAGAGTAAAAAAGTCTTTGCAGCCAACCATACGTATTAACATGCTAGTTATTCTTGTTAAACTTATTTAAACAAGGTCAAAACTAAAAAAAAAACAAAAAAATATAAACTATTGTATTTGTTCAAATCGCAATTTACTGAGGTCCATATACTTCAGAAAAAATGAGTGGAAATATCAACTTTGGTGTCTTTCTATGCTTTTAGGAAAAAAAAGAAATCAATTTTTCCTTATTCCCTCCTTTATTATTTTCATTATTATATGAAGAATCAAATGGCCACGTGGAAGCATATGGAACAATAGATGACCAAGGAAAAAGAGTTGAATAAATAAAATATTAGTAGAAAATAGAGTTGATTAAAATTTTCACATCTGGTTTAATGCATTTAGAAAAGAGTTGAATTAATAAAATCTTGGAAACGAAGATTTATTTTTGTTTTTTGGAATTCATATAGATTGAAATTGAGAATATATTACTCCTTTAATCTTAATTCATATGATATTTTTCGCCTTTCGATATTTAAATGAATTCATCTTTAATTGTAATTTATTTTAAATATCTTAAAATTATTAATTATTATAACTTCTAATATATTTAAATCATTTTAAAATGTATAATTTTTTGTGTTAATATATATATATATATATATATATATATTCAAATTTTAAAAAAATGTACCCACAAAACGAATAATATCGTTAGATTTTGAGAGATTTGAGCCGTCTAATTTTGACCATATCATATCATTTATACTCGAACAAGAAAAAAAAATAGTCAAACAAGAAGAAGTCTTTCTCTTTCATTTAAAGCAATAAATAAACTAATCATTACCCACTAATCTGACATGTGATTTACATTAACAAAACAAGTTTACCTACCATATTTACTTTTTAAAAAAATTATTCAAAATAAGAAATTTTTTAAAATTTAATCATTCCATATAGAAATTCATTGACAGACTAATTTAAAATTGGCTACTACAAACACGCTCATTAAAAGTAAAAATACTTTCAATAAGAAAATTATTTACGATAACACATACTTCTCAATCCTAAATAAGTTATTATCAGCTATATAAATCATTACTAATTCGTTTAACTTCACTTCAGGTGTGCATATATATATATATATGTAATAATACAATCAAATATTTTTATAATATCGTTATTTGTGTACTTTTTTTTGGACCAACAAAATGTTATAATGAAAGACACATATTATAATTATAATAGGTGCCATTATAATATAACATGAAAGATGGTTCTTCACGAAACATAAGTTTTATAATGAAATATCTCTATATAAGATAAGAATGTTAAAGAGAAATCTAGCTAGATTAGAAGTTCAACAAATCTAAAACATATTTCTAATTAATAGATATTGCATATATCCACACCACACTCGAATATTCTAAGTATATTATTATTAAAAACAAGTTTTACGTTGGTTGTCAGCCTATCATCACCTTCTCCTTTATATGATTTGAGATCAACAACGTGAGCAAGCTTATATAGTCGGAATTTAATTTTACAACATTTATATCATTTATTTTTTGAAAAAAAATAAATTCAAATCCAAATCTAAGCACACATGACACGTCAACAGTGATATAAGTTTAAAGTGACAGACAGTTTACTCTATCTTTTCCCTTTCACAAACCAAAATTTTCTGGTCTCCTTTATTCTCTCTCCTTCACACTCTAATTTACAGTTTCACAAAAAAAAAAAAAGAGAACCAAAAAATACAAACAAAAAAAAAAAGAGAATTTTTTTTTTCATCAACATGTCACTTCGTCGTTCATTTCTCTCACGAAGAATCATCAGTCGATCTTTTACATTTTCCAAATCATTCAAAGAATTCAAACTTCCAGAACCTTCTACCAGAGATGATTTCGCTGTTGGAGATGACCGAAACAGCGCCGCCGGTGAATCGGATTCCGGCGATGCAACATCGTCGTGGTCGAATATGTTGCCGGAGCTGTTGAGAGATATTATACAGCGAGTGGAAGCTTCGGAGGACAGTTGGCCTCTACGTCAAAACGTCGTCGCTTGTGGATGTGTGTGTAAGAGATGGAGGCAAGTTACTGAGGATGTAGTTGAGTCGTCTCTTCAGGCTGGGAAAATTACTTTCCCGTCTTGCCTTAAACAGGTGCAAATTGCTTTTAACTTTTTTTTTTTGACCTCAATTATTATTATTGTTTTTTTTTTGGTATTTTCTGTAATTTTAGTTAATTGGAGGTTTGAATAGTGTAATTTTAGGTCGTTTGAGTTTTGATTCCGTAAATTTGTGTGTTGTTGTATTGTTCTCATTGTTGCATAAGCTTAATTGTTGTGGTGTTGTGACAAGTGAAACACTGAAGAAAGGAAAAGAAGGGAAGTTCTGGAGTTGGTAATTTTGGGTGGGAGTGAAAATGTGAAATTGGCCTGATTATAGAGAGGAATAGAAATAGAGGATTTGTATAACCGTCCAGACTATTTTTGGATCAAGGCGTAGTTGATCGATTGTAGTTTTGTAGTCTAGTGAACTTGTTGTTTTTGAGCTGGCAGTACAATGGGATTTCCTTTTGAGCTTGCGGATTGTCCCTGTTGTATATGCGTTAGGCTAGATTAACTTCTTCCATTCTGAATTTGATCAACTCTTACAACAACGAGTTTCCTGTATGTGTAAAAGGTGCACCGTTACTAGTTCCAGTAGATGAAGCAAGCTGATGGAAGAAAAGTGGGAAATATTTTTACTGATCTTTTCGAATACTGGGTTGGTTTCAGTTATAATTCAGCTGAAAGAAATACTGTAGCTTGATTATCTGTATAATGTAGGTAGTTAGGAGCTTAGTTTACTTCATTTTTGTATTTTTATCTATAATGTTTAATGCAGCTGTTAATGATGCCTTCTTTCTCCAATTTTCTTCTGCAGCCAGGGCCTCGAGACCCTCCTCTTCAATGTTTCATCAAACGTGACAAGAAGAACGCGATCTTTTACCTATATCTTGCTCTTTCACCCTGTGAGTTGTTACTTTGACAAATATTATTTTCAGGATTTTAGCCTTGGGAAATTGGCTACTACCTGCAGTAATTGATGTTTGACTTCATGAAAATGCTGGTTGGGACTGTACTTTAGGTGGTTGCTTTGCAACTGAATGGCATACGCTATAAATTACCTTTGAATCTTTCTGGGTCAATGACTTGGTCTGCATGTTTTGTTTAGACTTTATATCAGCATTGACTATTCAACTAAACACTCATTGACTTATCAATGGAAGTCTCAATCATTTATTGTCTACATGTTCGCACCTATCTTTATCGTGCTCCCATCTTTCTTTCATCAAGATTTGAAATCTTCCATAATCCGTTTTAATATTTTAATCTCTTAAAGTTAGAATAGTTAAAAGCACTTGAAAGTTTGTCTGTACTTTCTTGGCAATTTACAAAGTCTAAAGACATGCACAGTTATTATCTTTTTTATAAGCATGACATGAAAATTCATCATGATTATTTATTTTCATTTCACATTTTATCCGGACTCCGTGTAATAAAAGACTGTTGTATTGTATTTTTCATTCCTATTTCACGAAAGCTATTAGCTTGATGGATGGTTTGAGTCTGATACTCCAATTACTAAAACAGATACTGTTTCAAAGACGTGTAGACTCATCAGTCATAATATGTTGCTCCTAGTTGTTAGAGATTTCTCTATTATTTTTGAATGTTTTCTTGGTATTTATATTTGGCAGCGTTAATGGACCAGGGGAAGTTCCTCTTAGCAGCCCGGAGGTACAGAAGTGGTGCTCACATTGAATATATAATATCTCTTGACGCAGATGATTTGTCTCAGAGAAGTAAGGCGTATGTTGGGAAGTTAAGGTAAATATTAGTTGACCCCTTAAAATTAATACTGATGAAGGCCATTTCTTTGCTGTTATATGTGTTCAAAGTTGTCAGGCAAAAAGAGTCTGAAGGGATAAAGCTAGGCAGTATCTTTAAAGTCCTAATAATCAGAAATATCATAATTCTCACTAACACGTCTAGTTTCATATATGTAGCTTGACGACTAGATGCCGATGTTGAATTTAGGAAAAATGATGTTTATAGAAAAATATAGAATGACATGGCTAGAACTCGGTAGAGTGCAGGTGAAAATTATACTAATTAATAATTATATTTCTTCTTTGAGATTGACATAACCTAAGTTCGAAGAAAAGATTCCGTGGATATATAATACATATTTGTTGTTGTATAAAGTAACATGTACATACTTATTATGTACACAAGGTGTTTCAACCTTATGTTGCTTCTTCTTGCTGCATGTTTGGTTGATCCTGTAGAAGTTCAAAAGGTTCTCTTCCAGATAGTGTTTCACAAAAGAATGAGAAGAATAGAGGAATACTAAACCTTACCAATACATATGATATCTGATGAAAAATTAAAATCTAGATGTGCAATAAGAGTCACTAGTATAGTGTCAAATGTGTCTTCCTTCTAGGTGTATCAGATACAAAACTTGTTTTGTTGGGAGATATTCGGTGTCACACATTAGAAGCCAAATTGTGAGGCATTTTTTGTCTAAAAGGTCAACTGGTTTGATATGTTGCTATAAAGCAGAGTGACTTGAGCAGGCTGCTTAGTGATCTAGAATGCTAAGAGAAGAGGGTGCATCAAGACTAAGTAGTGGTGTTGAGGTGGGACGAGAATATTTGTGAGGCATTCCAAATAATCTTGCTGGTTATACCTTAGATTTTTTTATTTGCATACCTTTTTGATGTCCCTCATGCAATGTCTCTATTAATATTTTGCAAGAAAGAAGAATCCTGGCATGGTGAAATTCAACTCTTTAGGGATAAAAATTCTGGCTATATTCTTAAGCTATAATTTATGTGATAGATAGTCTACCTAATTTCGCAGATCTTGTTACTTTTGCGTCCCGAGCAACTGAATTGTTTTTAGGCTGGCAACTGCTGATAATACCACTGACAGAATTCTCGGAACATAAAATTTTTAGAAAGAAGAATCCTGGCATGGTGCTATTTCTTCCTCTCTTTATTTCCAAATATTACGTCAAGATATCCAAGTCTCGGAACATAAAATTGTTTGGTATCTAGACGTTTACCCATCTTTGCTGCCATGTAACTGAGAACACTAATCTTGATACAATGAATTAACGTGCAATTGTACACTTCTGATCATGCAGACAAGGTTAACTTCAATGTTAATGTTCCTCTGCTAGTTAGTTTTTCATCAAACAATTACTTCAGTTGAAATATGACAAATTAATTAGGAAGGAAATCTACACTTTCCTATTATGGCTTGCCATTAAGGAATCTGTTCAATCGTCGGTACAAAAAATGATGATGCTTGCAGCTGGAAGTACACTGCTGTATCACCCCCCTTAACAAAAGTGTGCTGGTACCCTTTTCATTTAGTGGCCCATAGAAGGTTCTTAAAGATAGTCCCATCAATGTTGTTAAGGTTTCTAGCCTTGAGAGGAAGTTAGAAAATTGAATGCTTTACTTGGACTTTTTTGTTGTCTTTTTTACTCTCCTTTCCTAACCAGATTTTCCGTTTGAGTCTTGCATTCAATGTCATTAGCTGGAGAAACAAACATTTAAATACATCACTAGAAACAACAACACAGTAAAAAGCATGTAATGTCGCCTATCTCTTGGCCAAAGCTTAATTTTCCTTTTTAACTTGCAATATCCCACCCTAATACCTGTGTTTCCCTGTCATTATGATAGATAAGTATTCTTCCAAGTAAGGGGAGAAGAAAGGATGTGTTCTTATTTTCATTCTTGTTTGTTCCTTCATTTTCTAACCTTCCTATTGAATCCAACTGACAGATCGGACTTTCTTGGAACCAATTTTACCATATATGATAGTCAACCCCCACACAATGGGGCAAGGCCATCAAGCAGCCGGTCTTGTCGACGTTTTGCAAGTAAGCAAATTAGTCCCCAATTACCAGCTGGTAATTTCGAAGTGGGAAATGTTTCCTACAAGTTAAACCTGTTGAAGTCTAGAGGACCAAGGAGAATGATATGTTCACTCAAGTGCCCCTGTCCTGGAGAAGCTGTTATGGACAAATCTCAGGATGCTCCAAAGAAGAAGCAACCTGGTTCCGCAGAAGCCAACTCTACAGTTCTGAAAAACAAAGCTCCACGATGGCATGAGCATTTGCAATGTTGGTGTTTAAATTTCCACGGAAGGGTCACCGTTGCATCTGTGAAAAACTTTCAGCTAGTTGCAACGATGGACCAAAGCCAACCTGATGGAAAAGGTGACGAAGATACAGTTATCCTCCAGTTTGGGAAAGTAGGAGATGATGTTTTTACAATGGACTACAGGAAGCCGTTGTCTGCTTTCCAAGCGTTTGCAATTTGCCTGACCAGTTTTGGTACAAAACTGGCCTGTGAATAGGTTCTTAAAAACTTGTAATATGCTTCCTAGTTTGCTTTCATCTTCTTTTTCTTTGGGTGCACAATGACACTTTTTATTTAATCTAGTATTCTCTACTCGTGCTATATCTATAATTTAGTAGATGTTGGGACCAAGTGTAATTTAACCTTTATGAGAATTTCAACATCAATGTAACAAATAGCGGAGTTCTTTGTACTACACGGGGCAATTTCCTCGAAACACATTCCTGCTCATATTAAATTGTTTCTCTACATCTGTAGAAACTCACTCTTCATAATAACTTAATTCTAGACAAGTGCTAAAAATGCATAACACGCAGTAACAATGCTCATACAAAATCATTCACATATGGTTATTATTTTTTTATATATAGAAGAGGTAACATCTCCATTAGTATAGAATTGTAGCATCAAATTATATTCCACACTGCAAAAGGGATATACTTTGCATATTCCCATATGTCAATTATGTCTTCCATTATATCTCAAATGCTGATCCTCACAGAAGTGAGAACTATTTCTAAAGAAAACGGGAAAGCACAAGACAATATCCCTTGCACAAGCATAAACGTCTTATTTTTCCACAGAAGTAACACCATTTAGCCAAGAAATTCACAATCATCAATCCATACACAGGTATAAGCACCACAGTGGTTATAGAAAGAGGGCTAACAGAAAAAGTTGTCCATGTACATGGCCACAGTTAGAACTGGAATAGAGATTTGAGAAGCCAAGAGGCACTTCATTTCTTTCCTCTAAGTTTTGCACCAAGAGCTCTCTCCAGTTTAGAGATGATTTGTTGATTTGGAATTGCCTTTCCTGACTCATACTCCTGGATGATTTGAGGCTTCTCATTTATCAGCTGCAAAACAACAAGGAATATTAGAACCATTTATTTTCACACAGATTATGGAATCACTCACCTGGTACTCGCAATCTGTTCATTTTCCCCCTTTTCTACTTCCTTTTTAAGTCTTAGGGGGATGGTTGGGGAGGAGGGAGACAGAAAAATGGTATACCTGAGCAAGTTGAGACTGAGTCAGCTTCTTATCTTGTCGAGCTTGCATGATGGCTTTCTTTAGTTCAGTTGGTACTTTTTGATCTGACAACAAGGTAAAAAACGAAAAATTTCAAGCAGATATTGCCATAGGAAGGAATGAGTTTGTTGTGGTACAAAATATTACTATATTGTTTGCTGAGGATGAAATGCATACATAAATGAGTAGAAACAGATACAGAAGTCAAAACAGCTCAAACAACAAAATTAGATCATTAAATAGCAGGAGATCTATCAGAGTGAAAAAAGGAGAACATATAAAAGAGAAGAGAGAGATCACAAATGAAATAAAGTAATTAACCGCGCTATCCCCAGCAACATGACATCACATGCATAAGAATTGTGGATGTTGAATAAAACAATTTCTATCGGGAATGAATATAGCAGAGTGCATAATGTGTTTATGAATAAAGCAGTATAGATGTAGAGAAAGCATTCAAGGATGATTTTCATTTGACAGGGTAGATGTGTTCCCAAAACATTTTGACTCACAGACCTTAAGAAGGAATCTTCTTCTCACTATAATGAAGTTCAAAGAAATTTCAAAATTTTGCAAAATGTAAACACATTCGTTGATGGAAGTATGTGTTTGAAACATCAGAAGTAGTTAACATAATACCATCAAAATAATGTAGAGGAGATCAAAGTTAACACCAAAGAACAATTAGAAGCAAACATGACTTCAACCAAAAGAACACAACATAATCTAAATATGATGTATGCTCGTACACACATTTCTAATTAAGTTGTAAAAGGTGTTGCTTTAACTTACGAGCCAGATTCTCAGTATCTTCATCAAGTTTCCTGGTGTTCAAGGTCGTACTACTAGAGGCAGCCCTGTTTATGCCAGCAGTAGCTGCAATAGAAAATAGATATTGTAAGCACCGACTATCCCTCAAAAACAAATACACACAAGTTTACTAATAGGAAAAACAGGCAACATAGAAATTGGAAAAAAAAGAAGGGACTTTGGACGGAAAGATTTGTGTGTTTCGGGGTGGGGGGGAGCTCAAAAGAGAGTATTCAATAGCACTCATCATATTGCCATGCAAGGACCCTCATATTTGTAAAACTTTACACACTAACAACAAAGAATATATCCTGAAGTATCTGCAACGCACTAGAAAACGAATATCAAAATGAAGAAATGTTAGATATGTGCCATCAAACATCTCATCTCTACAAATAGGGAATTCATTTTCATTCACACCTCATGGTTTCTAGTTGCCAGATTCAACTATAGATTTCCAGATTCAATGAATATTGAAAGAAACTTCAAGTTTCAAATGAGAGAAGGTAGCATGACACAATACTACAATGATTGAAAATTCTAGTATGAAAGGATAAGGAAAGACGGGCTTAAGGATTATACTTCTACTCAACTTTCCTAGTTACGAATGTACGCAAGAATATGGAAATTAGACTGGCATGGGAAGGATGATAAAAGACTTCAATCTACACAAAATAAGCAGAAAACAGTTAATTGCCAGCAACTGGAAGCTCTGATTCTCATGAAAATCAACAAGTTTGGTCTTCATAAGCACCCCATCCCACAGCAGAGATAATACACCAGTCCTTAAGGTGGTCATATACCCAAAAACATTTCAACTAAACAATATACATTCTTGAAATAGATTAAAATAGGCACGTACATCAATCAATCAAACATAAACACATAGAAACAAGCAATAATCGTAACAAAAAAAAAAATGGAAACCCTAGCTGAAGACTTAGCATAATCGGAGCTGCATACCGAAATAAGAAAATTGAGCAATACAAGAGTCAGCAACAATAATCGAGCTAGAAATCTCTATCGAAATAAAATCAACAGATTATACGAGCAATCGAAGCAATGATTAAGCTAAGGTTAATAATTAGAGCAGCATCATATATATGACGTTGTAGAGATTAAAAAAAAACGAAGCAGTGAGTAGGATACGAACATTTTCTGACGGTTTCGATCTCAGCACCGGAGCGACGGGCAGCGTTAACAGCTTTCTCATCCTTGCGTGCGGCGGCGGTCGGCGCCTTCTTCCGGATCACCACCGGCTCCCAGTCTTGTGATAATCCTCCACTCATTTTTTGTTTTTCTTCTGCGGGAAAAATCTCTCTTGCTTCTCCTTTGGCTTTGTTAGTACGCTCTTCAAAATTATTCCATTTCTGTGCTTAGTCCTTTATATAGACGGATGGTTTGGTGTCCAGATATGTGATTGGTATGTTTTGGATAATTTATTCCATCATACGGAATAAGTTATTTCATATTTATGATGGGATAAATTATGTCAGCATAAATCAATCGACTTAAAAACTTACTCAAATCAATGCATAGTTATAATTAAATGATTTTTTAAAATATTTTTTTTCTTGTTTATTGAATTAAAGATATTTTAAAAATTTTATTTGTCATTTTAGCTTCTTTTTTCTTCATATTTACTCTTCAATATTAATTACTTGCATCAATTAATATAGATATGATGATAAAATACTCATATTAGTTTACTATGATTAAGCAATAAATGTAAATATTTTAATATTGTTATGTATCTATTGATTTGACAATGCGGATAAGTTTGCATCTTTGAGGTTTATGGTCCATCCGAATTGGTCTTTTTAAAATTCTTTTTTTCTTTTCCCCGTTAGAAGTTATTGTAATTTTATATTCCTCCTCTTCAATATGGTCAGTTTATTCCTTTATCTGCTAAAATAGAATATTTTATGTATAATATTTGAGCCCCTATAATTTATTTTCACATGAAGAAAGAGAAGGAAAATTAGACTTCTTGAGTATTAGTGTTAGTCCATTGGGGATTGATTAAATTGAGATTCTGTTTAAAAACTCGTCTTTTTTTTTTGTTGCTAAAAACTAGAATTAGAGTTGTCACCTCTCTGAATTTTGAAAATTACAATCATTTTGTCATGTCATATATTTTTCTTTAAGTCACATTATATGTCAAAATATTGCTGAGAACGAAATACTATGGGTGTGTTTGGTAGGAAGAAAAATGTTTTCTTGGAAAATAAGTGGTTTTTTAATTTATTTTCTCATGTTTGGTCAGCGAGTAGAAATATTTTTTGGAAAATATCTTTTAATGTTTGATTGGTAAACGAAAAGCATTTTCAGAAAATATCTTTTTTTTTTTTGCTTGAACTAGAAAATACTCTTTAGAAAAATAATTTCTGATTTGAAAATCAATCCCGATAATCAATCTAGGACCCGAACTAGGATACAATCCCGACGACCATTCCAAAATCCAATCCAGGACCTGACCTAGATTTCCAATTGGGGGGGGGGGGGGATGAAGGTGGGGGTTGCGTGAAAAATGATTTTTTTAAATTTTGAAACATTTTTAAAACATATTTATTTTTTTAAAAAAATAATTGGCAGGAGTGGCTACTTAGTTGAGGGCCGGGGTACAAAATAGGATAAGAAAACAAATATTGTAATTTAAGGATGAAGTAGAATTTAGAAAAATGCTTAATTTTTTAAAGGAAGTCATTTTCCTTAAATTTGAGGAAAATGGGTTGATTTGAAAAACATTTTCCAAAATATTTAAGCCAACCAAACATGGAAAAATTAGAAACTTCATACCAACCACACTCTAAAACTTTGCTAGCTCGTCCTGATCATTGTCGTCAATATAGTTGTGACGGGGACAACTTGTGTGCACCTTCATTATCTCATCGGGTACCTGCTACCTACCACTAGAACAAAAGCATTCAGAGCATTTTTGTCAATGCCAAATGTAACGTCTTTTTGAACAAAGTGGTTCACCTAGAATACTTCCAACAGAGACTTTCCATCTAAATACAAAACCATATTCTCTGAAGTCTCAACTACATGCATCTAAACAGGGAAAAGTAGAAATTAAGACATGGCCTAGAACAAAAGAACTCAAGTGCTTACGTTCCGAGCTCACTTACTTTTTCCTGCAAGTAGCGGTTACACCATAGTTGGCAGTACTACTAACTATTACATAGGTTTCCGAGTTTTGCTAGACTATTACAAACCAAGAGACTTGACTTTTTTCCTAATATAGTAGCCTTCTTTATCTTGTTGTAGGGTTGGTACTAATCCATGGCGGCACATTCAAACAAAAACACTGGTTGATGTAGAGGAGATTCTTGGAACCTTCCATTGCCAAAATGTGTGCCACCTTGTTCCCTTTGCGGAAACTACGCCAGATTGGAGGATTCCCCAGTTTCTTCACAAGGCACCTGGATTCAGCGATAATGTTAGAATAAAGTGGGCGAGGGTTATTCATAAGAGCTATTACCTCTGTGGCATCAGTTTTTATCTGGGAGTTTGTGAGTGCATGCAGTTTGGAGTTTTTCATGAATTTGAGATCTATGTGAGCGGGGTTTAGTGCAGTAGTTTTTCTAGAAAAGCCCCTAATCCAGTTATTACCATTATTGTCTCTACCGACTCCACCTATTCCTTGAACAGAAGTGGTCGGATTGTAAGCACCCTCCACATTAAGTTTCAAACCATCGGCAGTGGGGGGCTGGGGGCATGCCATTTAATATAAATGGTTGTCGAGTTTATAGAGAACATCAATTCTAAAACTCCGGCTGTAGTCTGATTGGAAGGGATTTCCTTAGCAGAATTGTTGAAAACATTGTGGTTTCTGTTAATCCACATATGCCCGAGGACAAGAGGGAAGTAAAAATCCCATTGTAATAGCATACGAGGTAGGGTAGGCGAAATGGTTTGAAAGTTCTGAAGCCAATTACAAGTATTGGTAGATGAGTGTATATGGATATTGAGAGAGTTCCAGAAATGTTTTGCAATTGAACATTCACTGAATATGTAAATTAAAGTCTCCTCACCATTGCTACATATGGGACAAGAGTTGTGGGTCGAAACATGTAAAAGTGTCAAACATTTTGACGTTTCAAAGTATAACATATAAATTGGATGAGAAAAAGTACTATAAACATTAAATTTTTTAATGAAACAGTGCATAAAACATATAAATTGAACGAGATAAAGTACTATAAACATAAAAATTTTATAGGTACATATATGTCAAAAATAATTGAGAAAATGGTTGTTGCTTTACCTTTCAAATACTAACAGTGACATATTCCATATGGAGAAGGTAAGTAAATATTGGATAGCAACCTGGTAAGGGGATATACATGGCACATTCTATGAAGAAGTAAAAGACACGAAGCCTTACCACACGATCAGATGCACCCTTTGCATTCAATTTTTGTGTTTCAAGAGTAAGAAAGCTGAGATCTTCCAAGAGTCCATCAACACCAGCTTTGCTCACGGAATTCTCCTAAAACAACATACAAGCCAATCTAATAGTGTGAAATTCCAGCTCCGTAACAATCATAACATAGAAGAAATAAAGAGATATACACACACACAATTCTTTTTGTGTTTCCGTAATCCTACTGCTGGGATCTTCACAACTTCCGTTGACACTTGCAAGTGAATTATGCTAACGATAAAATACAATAACATACATGCAAGTCCAGACACTTGACTATTACCTAAGTTGCTCGGACTCTTCACTTTTGGTGCCGGACACGACATGGGTGTGAGTGTGGAATCTGTGTCCGATTTGGTCAACCAATTTTGGGTACTTTGACCAAAATCGATGGGGAAAGACTGGATAGTTTTAATGATTTCTATAATCAATACAAAAGCTAAGATGAAATTTAAAAAAATGAAATACCTTTTATATAGAAATTTCTATGTCACTCCTTTTCCTTTAATCGCCTTCTAGGATTCTCACCAAGTTCTCCACAAAATATCTCATAATTTAGGTTTTATAACTCTATTTTTAGATATTTTAATTATTTTTAGGCGAATCCCCGCACCCGTATCCATTTATGGATCTATATCCCCGAATCTTAAAAATTAGAACATGAAGGATCCGACCTCTAGATCTGCACCTAGTATCGGACACCCGCACCCGCGTCCACGCAACTTAGCATAGCAGGACATTACCATGGGAACTAAATGCAATATCAAAAAACTCACCCCCTCAGCATTCTCTTTGGTTGTTTCAGAAGTACCTTTGCCGAGATCTCCCAAGCTTCTATCAACAGTGGCTCCACTTAGAGAGTTCTGCTAAATACAAAATACAGGTCAGCTAACACTTAGCATAATATCATTCAATATACATAGAACACAGAAACTACTAGCCATCAAACGGACCTCTAATTTTGCAGAGCAACAATCTTTTCCTTGTTGGCTTTCATCAATCAAAGACAACTTCGACAGAGATACTTCAGTATCGCTGATACTTACAGAACTTGTGGATTTGCAATGACCACTCAAACCGTCATCCCCACCATCATCATCTACATTCCCCTGCAAGATTGCAAACTGATAAAAACATTGGCATTGCATGTCAAGGTAATGACTTGACAGACATATTTATTTCACTCTGCTTGACATAAGCATTTCGATAGCTCGAAGCTTGTGCATATAGAACATAAACTTACTAACAAGTTCAGCATATAACGGTCTATCTATCTATTTGGGGATGATTTATAATCAAATTGTTGAGCTATGTCCAATTAAAACCAAAACTTACAGTAAACAGTTACCTGAGCCTTAACTGGTTTATCAGAAGATTCACCGAGCTTAACGCTTGCAGAGAGGACAATGGAAGGCAGGCTATTAACATCCCAGCCAAGAATTTCACAGACGACCTTACAGTAAGCACGATGAGCTCGTCTCTTAGAGGTTTTCGCAATGCTTATGGAATGCTGAACAAGAGATGAACAATCCTTAAACCTCTTCCACCCTTTCTCACGAACCCCACAACAAACAAGACAACAAAACACCCCATTCTCTCGATTTTTCTCATAGTACTCTCTTAACCCATCATCCTGCTTAAACAACTTCACAAAAAAATTATAGTCCTGAAACCCCTCTTCCCCATCCAGAAAACCCTCATCCCCATTGATGAAATAATCCCCATCTTCACCTATATACTCAGAAAACTCGTCATCGTCGTCTAGACTGAGTGTGGAGTTCAAATATTCAGCAACTTTGAGCAATGCCGGAAGTTGACTGTTGTTCGCAGCTTCGTCTTCGGCGGTAGGCAAAGGGGTTTGTAGCTTTGATTTGTTACTGTCGTTTTGCCAACTAGTAGGCCAATCTGAAGATTCAACGACGGGTTTACAAGGCCACTCAACATCGCCGGAATCTGGAATTGGGTCGGAATTTTCGAGGTCAGTATCGGTTTTCCAGGCCATTTTTGCTTTCTAAAATTTCTTCTTGGTTTATGTAGAATTGAAGGGTTTTATGAAGTGTTGGTCTCCTAGGCGCTTGAAATAATAAGACCTTGACTTAATTCAAAGTATTTCAAATTATATTGGGAGATTTCAACAATAACATAATCATTAATCAATGTAGATTTTATTACTATGTTAGACGTAGAGAGAATGTTTTTGATACATTTATAACCGTCAGCTTGATTGAAAAAAGGGTCCAAAATAATACTTATATAAAAAAAATAACTATAGCAAACTAAAGAAAGTCATGACAAAATATTATAACAGAGTCATTGCAATAAAACGATAATCACACTAAAATGATATTTGAAGATTGGTTAAAAGTTGAAAAATAAAAATATCCAAATTTGAATAGTTTTTAAGTGAAATAATGATTTACACTTGCCCCTTCCTATACGAGTCTTTCAATTTGTTCTCTCCATGATTTAAATTCACGACTTTTTAGTTATTCAAAAAGTAATATTGATAAGAACTCATCTTTCACTGAGGTTTTGAATCGTTTGATTGAAAATAAGTTATTTTCTATTATAATATGAGCAACAATAGTAATGGGATTGCTTAGTGAAATATTTGATGGATGAATATTTGATTCATTTCATTAAAAATGAAATATTATATAAAATATGTAATCTTTAAATAAAATGAGGTCCGAATGAGAAATAGAGATTTTTTTATTTTTTCGTATTTGTTACCATGGACTTTGGGTGATATGTTCGTCCGGTGGTTTTCTGGCTGAATTTTTTCGTAGGTGTCCGTAACGACCTATTAAATGGCGTGCGTTGGTTCAGAGGGGGCAAACATCAATATTTTCAAGTTCAAACGAGATTCAAAACGGAAAATAGAGAGTTTCCATTTTTCGTGTGTAGTCCATGAATTTTGGGTGACATGTGTGCCCGACAACTCTTTGACCAAAATCTTTTACGAGCGTCCGCAATGACCTATTAAATAACGTGCATTGGTTCGGAAGGGCAAACATCAATATTCTCAAGTCAAACGAGAATAAAATATATTAAAAATTATATAAATAAAATTACAAATTTATGATAAAAATCCTTTTCCTTTTCCAAAATGTCTCTGGGGTTGAACTTATGAGAAGTTGGGAATTGGAACCAAACAGTCTTTAATGGCGGGAAAAGGAATCCCTAAAATCTCCATTATTTACTCTTAAATGCTAAGCATAAACATCTCCAGCTTCTTCAAAGTTCCTTACAGACCCAACAATTTTAGCCCTAGATTTGTTCTACTATTTGTTTCTTCAATGGCGTCTTCAACAAAAGTCACAGTTGAGTACGCGAAATCCGGTCGATCGTCATGTAAGAAATGCGACGAGAAGATTCCGGCGAAATCCGTAAGGCTGGGATTAGTGTCAAAACATCCTCAAGGCTTTGACCAGACAAAATGGCATCATCTCGATTGTTTCCCTTTCACTTCTGATTTCGTTTCCTCTGTGGAAGACATCACTGGATTCTCATTGCTTCAGGTATACATTTCTAGAACTTGGACTAAATTTAAACACCTTTTGCAATTTGCATGTGGAGTATTTACTGAATTATTTAGAGTGACGAGTCAAAAACACATGTCCCCAGTTTTTTGAGTTTAATACGAACTTAACTATCAAGTGTGTGAGTTTTCTAGCTGAACTATCACCAATTATTTATCAAAATACACCTTAACTATCAATGGTTCCTATTTCCTACCTTAACTTGGTGATATTTTAGGCAGTAAAAGGAAACAACTTATATTTTGAGGTGTGTTTTGATAAATAGTTGGTTATAGTTCACGTAGTACTCACAAATAATTTAGGTATGAAACTTGAAAAACCTCGACACTTTAGGTGTATTTTTTATCTTTATTTTCCAATATGCATTTTAAGCCGTTTGTTTGATTGTCCATTCGTGTGAAAAAAAGTATCTTATTTTAGTTGTATCTATAGGTGAGCATGGCATAAATTGTCTTCCGCTAGAGCTACGTATATGAACTTTTGTTAAATATATACCTGCAGTCCTGCACTAAGTCAATTTTGTTATCAAATAGTTGTAGGTGCATGCAATTGTATTTGACACCACCTGACTTGGAGCAGCTTTATTTCATTATAGAGTCTTTTTGCCATCTTGATAAACTATACTTTATTCTCGGTGTTTTATTTGATAACTAAAACGTTTCTCTTTTAGTTGATAATATTCTTCGTTGCAGCTAAGCTTGTCTTTCTGATTTATGCAGAACAAAGATAAAGAAACATTGGAGAAATTGATTAACACCGAGATTGCAACTTTGCAGAAGGTGCTGTCTTCTTTAGTGTTTAAATTCTTTAGGCATTTGTAATGCAAGTATAAAGTGCTTGTTATGGTAGCATAGTAGCAGCTTACTTTTTTAATACCTCAAAGTAGCAACTTACCGTTTTTAAATATATATAGGCTGAAATTGACTCCACTTAGAATTCCCTCTATTTGAAACTCAAGACATGAGTTTGACCAAGTCGTGCTGCTTCAAATCCTTTTCTAGTTTTCTTTAATTGGGAAATGTTTCAAGTTATATTGTCATCGAGTTGAGTTGCCAAATTTTTCACCTGTTGCTTTTACTTCCTGAAGTTTGAAGCTTTGCTGGACTTATTTTATTCCCGAGTTTGTACTATTATGTAAATTTTAAAGTTGAGGTACCCTGTCGAACAAGTCAGTTTGTTGGAACTTCACTTGTGCTGACAATGAAGCAATTAATTTATAGGTTTCCGATGCAAACTCAGATAAGATTGACAGAAAACAAAAGGAAACTTGTGCACAGGTAACATTAAGTGATAGTGGAACTGTTTTTTCTGCTATTGACTTATTTATTCTCACTGATTTCCTGCATCTGGCTTGTAAACATATGAGAAGGGAGATTCAGAGCACGAACTGAGCAAGCAAAAGCGACTAAAGGTTAATATTGCAGTTCCCAGTTGAAGTTTCCAGTAGATTTATTTTTATGAGTAAAAGGAAACTAGAAGCCAGAACTTGAATTTATTTTGTATCCAGTTGCATTACTTTGATTTAGTCTTATTTGAGTATAGGTAAATATCTGTTGTTTAGTCTTATTTGTTCTTCAGTGTTTATTAGTACTATCTGTTGCCATAATTGCTTTGTATCCTGTTAATTTTTTCTGTCTTATTTTCTTATAATCGTGCTTCTAATTCTTCTTTTCTTTTAGCCGAGGTTCAGTCAGAAGCAGTCTCTCTACCCCATAAAGGTAGGGGTAAGGTCTGCATACATCCTACCTTCCTTAGACTCTACTTGTGGGATTGAACTAGGAATGTTGTTGTTGTAGAGTATAGGTAATGATATTGAGTACAGCTAGTGGGTATCAAGTTCACTATGTAGTGTTCGTAAATGAGAATGTGCATAACCGGTTAAGTACTCTCTTATGGAAAACTTACTCTCTTATGGTAAGCTTATTTGGTACTATCATTTGTCAAAATTGTCCTCCGATCAATGTAGCATATTTGAGTACTTAAGTTATTTGAGTAATAGAATTATGGAGAATTTTAATTGCAGCAGATGAATGCATTATTTTTTCATTTCATAGATGTTTTCTTATATGCTGTTCCACTATTGACTTTTTGTTTCTTCCTTGGTTTCTTCAGGCCCTCTGTCCCTTTTAACTAATCAAACTCCATTGAAACATTAAGCATATTATGTTGATTCCAAAAAGCATCATGCACCTAAATGTTTTTTTATTTGTTTGATAAAGTGCACCTAGATGTTATTGTAGTGCTGCCTTCTTTCCCTAGATATCCTAGAGCCAACTATAGAAGCAATTGGTCATGTATAGCAAATTTTTTAACTTACACTTCTTAGAAGCTTGTGGACTGTTGTAGAGCAGTGACCAGGAATTGAGATGTCAAGAGTTTTCACCAATCTTATGTACTCTTTATTTCTGTGGATTTTTAGTGAATCAAAAGCATCATTCTCTATGGCATGTCAACAGGTTTATGGTAAATACGGGAGAATAATCAGGAGACATTTATATTCTTTGGTCTTTCTGCACTATGTTTGCACTTGTCAGGCAAACATTAACATGCATGTACAAATCATCTAGCCAGTCCAGAATGCAAATATTGTTTTTGGTGCTCTGCATGTTTGCAACTAAAATTGTCTTTGGTCATACAAAGGAGAGATGGTTGTCATCTTCCCTTACAAGGCCGGGGTAGCCTTCAGGATTTACCTGATCGGAACAGTTGTCTCTGCTTTTCATTTTCGGTATTCCGCACTGAAGTTGGCAATAAGATAAACTTGAACTACCGATAAACTTTGAATAGATCTTGAAATGTGAGATGACTTCGTTGATTAGTCTGCACAATTCCGTTAAGCAGTATGTTCCCATGTTCTTGTAGCATCTCTTTATGTTTGTCTCCTTTTCATTTTAGTTGAACTGACTCTCTAAGCATGTCTTGCATGACAAAACTCTTTTAGCTGTCGGCCACTGAAGAGGAACCTGTGTTGGAGATGGCCTTCTCTATTTCTGATGTGAGGGACACTTATAAGGTACGATATCTGGCATATGTCAAAATCAGTAATCCCCTGTCCCCACATCCTAGAGCAGCAAAAATTGAATGGAAATGTTAGAATCGGAAAAGCTTTAGTTTGTAACCCTTTATTATTTTTCTTTATAGGTTTTGATTTGTCATAGGATGGCATTTTAACGGCAATGTTTTAACAAATAGCTGCTTTCTGATTTAGCTATTAGCTAATTAACTGACCCCCTTGCCGCCTCATTTTGACGATATGAAAATGAATGGTTTTTTTAACTTCTGTGCTACCTGTTATTTTTTACTGCAGTTTTATATTTGTAAAAAAGAAGGGCCACTGATCAGATTTGGCACTTTGTTTTAATGGAGCGTTATTTATTTTCTCAGGATGCTATATTGTTACCAAAGTGGAGGGCATTTCAGACGATTATATATCTTGAACAGGTTAGTCTTATTGAGATTATTGTGTGGGGTTTTCTATTGAGTACATGAAGATAGCATTTTGCTGTGTTGGTAGTGGGCCAGGGTGTTGTTGAGTAGGTATTCAAGATATTCACTCTGTAGGATGCTAGTATGTAGGTGTACTCTTCTTTGCCCAACATCTCACAGCTGCAATTTCTCTCTCATCATTCTCATTCTACACTTATAAGTTTTCCTTCTCCAATTTTATGTGACATCTTTTTGACATATTGTTCAACCTTTTCATTGTTTGAACTTTTATTTAAACCACAACTTTGGTCAATGAATCAATGATGATATCATAATCCATTCATACTTCTTTTGATTATAGTTCTAGTCTAACTTGTATGACCTCTAATGGGATGGAATAGTATCAGATACAGAGCCAGACACATGGCGTGGAGGCTTGTATTCTAGCACTGGTTTGGCATGTGATCAAAAGATCTCGCTTTTCACCTTTATGTGCTTTTGGGTTTTTAGGACGATGGGATTCATGCTTCAAGTAAAATTGCTGCCTTTGATTTTGATGGTTGTCTTGCAAATACAAATGTGAGAAGGTATGGTTTCTTCCTTCGTTTCATATTTATCTAAAACTCTTCTTGAGATGAGAGTGTGTATCTGATAATTATTGCAACTGTCAACTTTAAATAATGTGTGAGTGGAGCTTAAACCAACTCTAGAATGTATGAGAACACAGGATTTAATAGGAAAGAATTGTCATGTTTTTAATAAGTCTAAACAGGTATTACTTGTTCCAAAGTAGTGGCTTTGTACGATGATGAATATTATATTAAGCGTTTAAGACATACATCCAACTATCTGTACATAGAGATATTCTTACCCCAAAATAACCAAAAAAAAAGAGCACTTAATTCTCCGCGAGGGCTTTTCAGTTCCTTCAAGATTCTTCTAGTTTTTCCTCTTTAAGTCTCCCAGAATATACATGTAGGCATGAAGGCACTACTTCCTTGATTCAATCTCTCTTCATGGTGTTGCTTTTCTCCAAGTTGTTGAGTTCTCATTCACCGTATTTGGAAGCACTCAAGTAATCCAAATACAAATAAATAGAACTCTATAAAGTAAGCAAATCATAATGTAAAAAAGTTGTTTGTGTTTCCCTCCATTTTTTGGCCTACCCTTTCTTACTTGAGTTGTAGCTATGAGAGTGCATGTCAACTTGTGACTTTGTGTGAAAAAACTGATTTCTTTGAACCTTGGTTTTCTATATGATTTATACGAGAACCTTTTCCTTGTAGCCATATCATTTTGCCATCTTCCACCCAAAATCTCATAACTATAGATTTTAGCAAGGAATTCCTCCATGTCTTCCATTTCCGTTTTTAAACTGTTAGGTGTATTTTTTTTTTTTAAAAGGGACTCTGAGATGTACTTATTTCTTCAGTAGTTCTATTGACACCAAATACACAGCTCTTTGTTTACATCATTTATTAGTGTCTTGGTGACTTTGTCAAAAAGAAAAGTACTCTGTGTCTGGTGAATACTACATTTTAACATTCTTTCTCTCTTTATTAGTTTTTAGGATAGACTATGTATACCAATGTCATAAATATTCTGGAATTAGATAAGTATTTTAAATATTCTGGAATTAGATTAGTGTTTTTAAAATCAAACTTCTCTTTTTGATATGACGGAGTTCCATTTTTCTCAGAGTTGGTGCAGATGCTTGGTCTCTGATGCATCCTTCAATCCCGGAGAAGCTGCAGAGCTTGTACAATGATGGCTATAAGCTGGTGGACATCCTTTTTGTAGTGTCTAAATAGCATGTTTAATTCTTATGCTGCAGTATATTAAGTCACTAGGTGGATTTGAAGTATGTTTGACAAATTCGTCGCCTTATCTGCAAATCAGCCATCTTATTTTTATTAATACGTGCAGGTAATTTTTACTAATGAATCCAACATTGAGCGCTGGAAGAAAAGTAGGCAGGCAGCTGTGGACTCGAAAATTGGACGACTTGAACAATTCATCAAAGTTGCTGGCGTTCCAATTCAGGTGATTGGATTTGTAGAGTGTGTATCAACATTTTGGATCTAGCTAGTATTTTTCTTTGACGTAATGAAGGTTAATTCACTTATAGGACAATGGGGAAAAAGGAAGTCTCTCTCTCATTAATCTCTTTTTGACTTTTATTTGTTGTTGGTTCGGTCGTGGTTTCTGGGTGTAGTAGCGGAGCCAGGATTTTTAATAAGGGGGTTCAAAATCTAAGAAGTAAACACACAAACTAGTGCAAGGGGGTTCGACATATATTATACATATCTAAAAAAATAATTTTAACCATGTATAAATAATAATATTTTTCACCGAAGGTCCGAACCCCCTAAGTATATGCTGCCTCCGCCCCTGTCTGGGTGGGGTGGCAGGTTCCGTCATAAGTGATGAAAATAGCAGAGAGAAAAATCTACTAGAATTCTCTGTAAATAGTTCTCATAGCTCTGTTGATGCAGGTTTTCATCGCTTGTGGCTTGAGTAAGATCAAGCCAGAAGATCCCTTTCGCAAGCCTAAGACCGGGATGTGGAATATTATGAAAAAGCAGTTCAATTCTGGAGTTCCCATAGACATGGACCAGTTATTTCCTCTTCCTTGGTCAATAGCCCAATTTTAAATATTTTACTTCCTAATCGTTGACTAATCTAATAGAGCTTTCTTTTGTCATTCTAGGTCTTTCTATGTTGGTGATGCTGCTGGCAGACAAGGTGACCATAGTGATGCTGATATTAGATTTGCACAGGTACCTAATTCTGCTGACATTAGATAATAGTAATTTTTTTTACATGCTTGTTTTCAACTTTTGTATCACATCCCTACTTGACTCAGACTGACTGCTCTGCTGATATGCATGATACTTGTGTATGCTATAAGAGACGGATTTAAACTTACAATGGGTTCAATCACATTTGAAATTATGAGTTCAAAGTTTCATATTTATTGACATTTTAGTGATTTTTACATGTACATCTATGTCATGAATGACTTCAATTGAATTTCTCAGCTGCACAGTTGATTTTTTTTCTTTCTAGTAGTAAAAATGCTATTCTGCTTCCCCCTTTTAAGATGGCACACCTCCAATGCATGCAAATAACAATTTATAATACGGGGTTCCATTTGTTATTTTGTTGCAGGCGATTGGTCTAAGATTTTATGTTCCAGAGGAATTCTTTGAGAAGGAAACTTGACAATGACAATGAGAATGAGCATTTTGTTTCGTGTAACATCTACTACAGTAGAAAGTAACTGTCTGAGCTAAAGTAGAAGGAACATGCGTACAACTCTTTCCCTGCAAAGGGGTTGACATTTGTGTAAATAGTTCTTCCGTTATCTACCTTGGATTCTTATTTAAATTTATCTTCCATTTTATCGCCTTTTGCTGAGATTTCTGCAAATCCATAACTCAGTCCTTTTTGCTTTGGAGACGGATCAAAATTTGCATGAAACCATTTATTCTTCAAAATTATGAAGTGATGCATTGACTGGAAATTGTTGGTCAGTTTTCAGTTGTGAATTTGCAGACTTATTGTTACAATTTGTAGAGTTTGTTGAATGATGACACATGATTAAGATCAATATTCCGATCAAAACTTGGTATTAATACATAGCAATATGTTTTTGGTGAGATTGCAGAGTCTGCTTTTTCCCTCAAGTGAAATTATACAAGAAAATAACTGGGCTCTTATGATAATACATTGTTTCTGCAGTATTACTAGCAGTGTAGCACAATGAATCTTTGTATCTAGTCTTACCCAATTGCAAAAGCTGGTAACTATTTCATTTCTTCTTACCGATCTCGCCTTCTAGTATAGCATGTCTGGTTAAAACAATTTCCTTTACCAGATTCTTGTAAGTGAATGGCCTGACTGCAGCTCTCATGAACAATTCAGGAGGCATTTTACCTTTCTTAAGTTTTCTTCTCCAAGGACCAAATCCATGACTCTCCCACTCCTTTGGGCTTATTTTGGCTCTAACACCTCTCATTGCCAATTCATCTCCACCATCTTCCTTTGCTTCTTGTTCCTTGTCTTCCATTGCATTTATATGCTTTTCATAAAACTTTGTTGATGTCTCCATATATTTCTTGGCAAACTTTTCCATTGCTTCGTTGCTACCCAATGCCTTCTTAAATTCATCTTCCCAGAATCTTGTGTCCTCTTCCTTACTTGAATCGTCATCCTCCTTGATACCCAGCTCATCATCATCATCTCCACTTGCATCCAAATCCACATCGTACTCATCTTCATTGTCATCGTCATCTTCACCATACTCCTCATCCTCAATCCAGTCCACTATCTCGGTCTCTCCCTTGTTATTTCTGCCATAATCATCATCATCCGGTGCATCACAACCCATCTCCATTTCCTCCAACTTCACCTTCCACTCCTTTGTATAAGGATGCAACAAAGGCACAGGATGATTGTCTAACAAGAACCCCAAACACTTGGACTTCTTCTCATCACTCAATTTCTCATAAGCCTTTACCACATCATCCACAAATGCCTTAGGATTCACTCTCACAATCTTACACAACCCACCAAAATAAGTACAGAATTCCACCCTTCCGTTATCATCCTCCAACTCAAACAAACAATCCTGTTCAGTTTCTGGATCAAGCAAAGGCGTTAACGCCTTAAAAAAGTCATCTTGAGGCTCAAACCTACACTGATATACAGGCCTCTGTACATATACAATATCAGGTCTCATCCATGCTGCACATTGTGTGATCAATGACCTTGCTTTATTCCCGAGCCGCCCCATCAAATTCCATTTATCCAACCTCTGATTCCCAGCTTCAACAACGACCTCGGACACCAAAGTCCATTGTTGCCAAGGAAAATCCGATATCCTCCACTTAGGATGCCTAACAAATACCCAAAAGTATCGAAAACCAACATTTTTATCCATTGCATCCAATCTATTCTGAAATTCCTGAGCCATTTCATGTTGCTCAATCTTCTCCCACTCTTCTTGGTCCCTAACCTCACCAATCATTGATACACATGGGTCCGAGAATCGCCCTCGAATAGGCTCCCCTAAAACAACTCCACGCCAAGAATATGGCCCAAACTGACCATATTTATACCAATCATACGGGTGTTTGAGATTCGGGTCATCTCTTTCCATGAACCTAACCATTCTATCATACCCCAAACCAATCATTTGCAGCTCTTCCTCGGAGAAATTATCCGGGTAGTTTCCATGAGGATTCTTCAACCTGTAGAAGAGACTCTCAGCTAATTTCTTACTTTTTCGGCGGGCATTTCGTTTAGCTTGTCGCCGGAACTCGCCGCTTCCCTCAATGCGGCCGGGTGATGTTCCACCGGATTTTCCTTTGCTTCGGCCGGCAAATGACCGGATATCCCTCCGGTGACTGTCATTTCGCCGGGAAATTGCGATTTCCCGGTTCTGGGCTTGAATATAGAGAGGCTTCGGAGTTCTATAGGTAGATGGAATTGAGGGCAGTGTTCTGCGAAGAGGATTGAAGAATTGGGCGAGAGATGGTAATTGAAGAGTTGTGAAGGTAGGGTTTAGGGTTTTAGCTACAGACAAGTTCTGATTCTGCATTTTTTCTACAATTTTTTCACAGCAATTGGGGAGAAGGAATGAGCTGTGTTGCTTTATAGGATAAAGGTGTATGTATTTACAGAACAGCTAACAACTGAAAAAGGAAGAAACCTATGTGACATGCTCGACTCAGAAGACATTGAGGGGAATTAATCTCGATTCATTTGTGTGGATGACCACCCTCCAAATCAACTGAGCCATCCGAAAGACAATTATTGTTTTTTTTGTGAGTTATAATTGTTTTTTTGTGAGTTATATGCTTCAATTATTACTTTCTTTGGATTAAAACATATTTCAATGATAAGTTGACTTATACTTATTTGTTATGGATTGAGAACAAATATTAAGCCAATTTAGCATCATGATATATTTTAATGGAAAATGGTCAAAATTACCCCTGAACTATGCGAAATAGATCACATATACCCTCTGTTACGTTTTGGGATCAAAAATACCTCCGTCGTTATTCCAAGAGACCACAAATACCCTCAAGAGTTAACATCCCAAATTTTTAATGACGTGGCAAACCACATGGAACTACTCCCTCCACCTAAGGTGCCAACTAGGATTTCCACTAACCCATCATCTTCCCAAATCAAATTAAATTCCCCTTCCCTCCATTATTGATTGTTGACTTCCAAAATCTACAATGTTCTACCCTTTCCATGTGAGACCTTTTTTTTTTTCTTTCATGAATTCAATTAGTGATAGTTTAATATTACACCTCTAAAACCAAAACAAGTTAGCAATAACCTGATTAGTAATACCTTATTCATCTTGCCCCAATGACAGAAACAAAGCTGTGTTTTATCTTCATTTCCCATCATGAAGTAGTGTATATGACCACAAAGAAGAGTAACAATCTTCAAAACTAAAAACCTGATCAACAAATAAATTTAATGAAAATCCATTGCTTGAAAACTAAACTAAAAAACTCATTGCTTGAAACTTTAATGGAAAAAAAATAATTTTTCTCTCAAAACTAGGGTTTGATTTGGGAGGATGAATTGATGGTTAGCAAGAAATAGGTTAGTGGGAATCCTAGTTGGCAGCTTAGGTGGAGGGAGTAGTTCCATGTGGCTTGCCACATCATTAAAAATTTGGGGTGTTAACTCTTGAGGGTATTTGTGGTCTCTTAGGATAATGGCGGGGGTATTTTTGACCGCAAAATGTAACGGAGGGTATAAGTGATCTATTTCACATAGTTCAGGAGCAATTTTGATCCTTTTCCGATATTTTAATACAAAAGGAGTTTTCCTACCGAAATTATCACCCATTTCGCACTTTATTCGTACATGGAGTGGGGGTGGGGGAAATGAAATTTCTTTATTTCACAAATGGATATGCTAGATCATATACCTATATACGGATAGATAGATCGATCGGGATTCACACTTGAGATCTTCTACAGATAGTGAGGGTATCCACCCCTATATCCATGTTCTATTCGCTAGGTATTTGACCAAATAGGATCATCCATTCCTATAGAACCTATCATTAGAATACCCCTAGAGGAGGGTAAGGCTAAGCGGAGCGAAAAGGGTTTTCCATAGATGGGAAATGAAAATTATTTTCCCCACACGAAATTTGTGAATAAGTGATTGTTTGATAATAAGCAAGGAATATCCGTCTTTGTGCTAAACATGATGGATTGAACTCATAATTCATTAAATATTTTTTTAAAAAAATAATTAAATTGTCCCTTTTTTTTTTTTTAGTTTGTACATCAAAACTAAAGCATCTCCTAATTAATTAAGTAATATTTTCTTTTTATGTGTAAATAAAAAACACAACAAATTTGTTTGAGACGAAGGAAATACTATTCTAGATAAAACAATATTTAGATTAGCTCCTAAAATAAAATAATATATATATATATATATTCTGAAATTCTTAACTATATTATATGTAAAATTCACTTTAAAAGTTTAAGGAATTGAACATGGTACAAGCAAAGTATATAAATAATAAAATACAAAAGAAATATCAGAATAATACAACAGAGTAGGACCCTGGATTTGACAAATTTCCGATGATCTGACTCTAATCTTCTCCATCTGACCTGTAATGGCCCGACGAAACCATACGACGGAGCTCGGATGCATAGCCTGCGACGATTTGTCGGAGCTCGGCGCCGGCAAAGAAGGTTGGCTTGTAAACAACCCTAATCTCCTAACTGCTCTCGACACTCATTCAATTGCATTAGCCAACCGCTCGCTTGTACTCATTCTGCATTGGTCCGAAGGATCCGACCCGGTAGGAAACCGGGTGAAGATTGTACCTGATCTCTCTCCGATCGAGGCTGAGTATATATCTGCGATCGAGTGGTTAGTGTTTGATGATATCAAAGTTTTAGGTTTGGGCACTTCTCGTGGGTATTTGTTGATTTATTCTCTCCGTGGTGATCTGATTCATAAACAGGTATTCGTCTTTTCTGTTCATAGTTTCCAAATGCAGTGGAATTAGTAAATGTAGTTGTGAATTTGATTTTTATGTGAAGAAGCTATAAGAGGGGGGAAATTGGGGTTAGGTAACCTAGGGAGTTGTAGGAATTGATGAAGCTGTGGAATTCACATTCAGAAAGAATTTTAGTGAAGTTGCAAATGTGCTTGGATTATATTAGACATTAGTATTTGTCACTGGATCACGCTACTCTTAGTTTTGCTATTTAAAAGTTTTATGCTTCCTAACAACAACAAAAGTTTTATGCTTTCTCATTTGTCATTTATGATAAATTTGTCGGGAACAACCTCTTTATCCCCCACAACCCACTTGTGTAAGATTGTCCTACCTGCTACCCTTCCTAGACTCCACTTGTGGGATTGCACTGGATATGTTGTTGTTGTTTGTTTGTTTTTAGTGTTATTCTCAAAGAAAACGGAAGAGTTTGTTTATGATGGTCATTATGTACTTTTTTCTTTTAGTTTGACATCTTAACTGATTATGCTATGTAGTAAAACTAGATATTTTGGAACCTATAAGCGTTTGGTTTGAGATTATTTTTTGTTTTATTTAGCGATGCCATATGATGATTAGCAAACTTACCAGAACTTTTGTGTGGCAGATAGTAAGCCCTGGAAAGATTCTTAGATTGAGAGTCCGTGATACCAAGAGAGATCTAACCCAAGATGCATCATCAGAAGAGGTCTGTGTTGTTATGTCAGGTGTTATTGCTCGGTTTGATGGATCAGACATTCAGGTATTCGAATATTCTCGTGGTTACAAGTAATGTTAATTTTTTCTAAATCAACTATGATATGAGGACATTTATTTTTCAATTTTTACATCTCCATTTTGATGCCGAACCATGAAGTTTAGGTTCTCATATGCCATACTGCTAATGTCCGTATTAAAATGCAGAATATGCTTCAGAGGTGGTTTAGAGAAAGACACTCTCAGTTCTGGGATGAGAGAGAATCTGAAAATTCTACAGATACTTTTGGGAGGCTTCCATACCAGCTATGGAATGTTAGTAAATATGGTTCTTGTGTTGATGCTGCTATCACTGGTCTGATGCCTCCTCCTCTGCTGGAGCTACAGGTAATATTTTAATTTCTCACTGTATCATGTTGCAGTACTTTCTTCTCTT